>CAUYRT010099734.1:0-23399 GCA_963574885.1 Lepilemur ruficaudatus | reverse complement strand
CTGGCCCCCTCCCAGCCGGCTGCTGAACCCCTTTGCTTCTCTCCTGTTTCCTTGATCCTGGGTCTTTCTCCCTTGTCCCCTCCCTCCTTTTACCAGAGCGTGTCCTCTGGAAATTTCCTAAGAACGAGTTGCATGAATATTCATTTTTTCCCTCAGAATTTTGTTTTTTTTTTTAAGTGTTAAATATTCTTTATTTGATATTACACATAAACCACACTAAAATGCCTTTCAATAAATAAAAGGCAGCATTTTATAGACAAAGGGAAATTAGATTGGCATAGCAAAGACCAAAAATATATAAGGTAAACACTGCTACCTTATCTCCAGCCCTCGTCTTTAACAGACTAATAAACATAAATTAAAACACCGGTGAGACTTGCTTGGTTCCAAGACAGTGAAGGGATTTCCCTAGTATTTAAATACAGTCACATAACCAGTTATGTAAATCTAAATATAAAACCAATCTTCAACAGATTTGGAAATGGCAATTTACCATCCTTGTGAAAACCTGAACACTACTAATTAATCCAGTCATACCTTCAGAAGGGGAAAACAGTGATAGCATTTACTGTATTGGAATTACCATCAAAATTCAAAAAACCGAATTAACCACAAGCCAGTCTTAGTTAAATCAGGACTGTCCAACGAAAATCTTCTGTCACTCTTTCATGATCTGAATTCTGGTGTATGAGACCAATTAAATTATGGTACACATAAAAAAATTATGAGATATTTCCAGTTTGCAATAAATAAGGCAGTGACTAAAATTACTCATTAGTGACTTTTTTGAGATAAGCTATCAAGTCTGCCCTTTCTCCCTTCTTAATGCCAGTGAAGATCATTTTTGTTCCAGGGATGTACTTCTTGGGATTCTCCAAATACTCCATCATGTATCCTCTCCCCAGGTGATGCCTTTGTTCTTATTGGCATCTGTATAAGAGAATCTAGCAGCCTAACCTGTCTTCCGCCCAAAGAGACCATGGAGATTTGGCCCAGTCTTGTGCTTGCCTCCCTTTTCCACAGTGTGGCACTGGGCACACTTTTGAACAAAAATCTTCTTGCCTTTCTCAATATCACCCATACTTAATTCTCTCTTTGGTTGCTGACGGCACGAAGGTTCCCAGTCAGAAGCCGGACGTCCCGCTCTCTTCCCTCAGAATTTTGAAGACATTTCTCCCAGGTTTTCTAGCGTCTACTGTAGCTGTGAGAACCCTAATTCTTCTTACGTTGTGTGTGACCTTTTTTCTTCTCCAGAAATGTTTAGGATCTTCTCTTTGCTTCTTGAAAATCTGGGATTTCACAGTGATGTGCTGGAATGAAGGTCTTTTTTATTCCATATTTTTATGTGGAGACTCTCAGTTCTAGCAAATTGTCTTGTATAATCCCTCTATTTTCTGTTTCCCTGTTCTGGGCTTTCTTTCTGTCAGGAATTGGACTTCCTGGAGCTAATCCTCTTCTGAGCCTCTTTTCTCCCCCCTTCCTTGCCCTTTTGCATTTCTTTATCTTTTTTCCCTCTGATTTTTGGGAGATTTTCTCAGCCTTATCATTTTTTTTTTTTTTTACCCATGTTAGCTTTGAAATCAGCCTTATCATTGAGTCCTTCTGTTGACTTTTCCTTACTTCTATAATCATATGATTAATTTCCTGGTACTCTTTATGCTCTGCATGTTCTTTTTTGCCTGTGACATCTCATTCTTGGTTTACGCACTATCTTCTTTATGTCTGTATTTGCCCCCTTAGGACGGGGCCTGGCAAGTACTAAGCACTCTAATATTTATTGTTATTATTGTTATCACAGAATATTGCCTCTTTTTAAAATGTTTTATTCTTTTCCTGCATAACTTGGCCTTCTCTGTATTCTTGAATTCTGTTTACTAGTGGGAATATCCTCTTCTTGTGGGTGCTTTCCTCAAATACCCACTGATCTCTGGCTGTCAGTCTGGTCATAGTTAAAAACAAGTTCACTCAGAGACCAATTGGAAAGTCTGTGCCGAGCCACCTTGGAAATGGTGGGATTGGCTTTGGATGAGCTGGCAGAGAACTGGCTCCCAAGTGTCTGAGGTAGTTTATCCTCTCCAGAGAAGAATCCCACTTTCCTTGGCCTGGACAGAGAACCCCTGGCGGGCTAAATTCTGAGACTAGGGAAGGGAGGAGGGCTGGGGTCCACTCATGCCCGCTGCCTGCTTTCCCTGACCCCCTTCTTTTCAGCTCCCAGCTGTCCTCTGCACTGCCGGACCTGCTTCCCCAAGCCCCCAGGAACAGCTAACGCAGAGGCCAGAGGACTGGTTTGCACAAGGTCCCGAGCCCGACCAGTTCCGTTTCTCCACTAACCCCTCGCTCTCCTGTCTGAGCTCAGTGGCTCAGCTTCTGGGGTGGGGTGGGGGTTCCAGGCTGTGCTGATCATAATGAGTCCCTGTGATAGCTGTCCCCAAACCTCACTCCTGCCCTCTGTGGGGACCTGGGCTTGAGGTGGGGCAGGCCAAGGCCAAGCCACATCCTGCTCTAGCACTGAAGGTCCAGACTCCTTTCCTGGTATTTTTGGGAGGCTCCTCAGCTCCTATGACTTTCCTGGTCATTTCCTGTCCTTCACTTGGCCCAGGCCCCCTGACCACAGTCACCTTTGGGCACTGGAAATTGGCTGTCCCAGGCCACAGCTGCTTAGCTTGTCCTGGTGCACCCCAAACACAAGCACTGGCCTTTCTCCTCCTCCCCGAAGCCCAGCTAAGACAGGCCACACCTTGGTCTGCTCTAAACTGTCCTGTAGACCTGGGGCCAACACAAGGGAGTCAGACCACAGAAGAAAATATTAAAACCAGATGCTATGGCTGCACCCAGGCCCTCAGGCTATCCCTACCACAGGGTCCCTAAGAGGGCTGTTCCCTCTGAGCCCCTCCAAGCCTTCCCTCGCTTCAGGAGGGCTCTCCCCCAGGAGTCCCACAGTGCTCAGGCCCCAAGAGGAAACCCGAGTCCTAAAGGAGGTGCCCCAGGGATCTGGTCTTCCCATGAGGCCACCTTTTACCTCACATATAAAGCAGTGTAGCTTCTATATCTTAACCCCTGCCCTGTTCCAGAAAAGGCTCTTTCCTTTCTTTTCGCACTTACTAGCTTTCCTCCAGACAGTAGTGCCAGCAGCACACTCCTCCAACACCACCTTGTGACAACCCAAAATGTCTCCAACAATTGCGAAATGTCCCATGAGGGATAAAATCGCCCCCTACCTTGTGACACTAAAAAGTGTTTCCATAAATTGCTGAACATCCTTGCCACTTCCATGGAGAACCACTGGTGTAGAGAAAATAAGTCTTGCTGAAAAACAGCCTCCCCTCCCTGTCTGTAGCCATTGAAACTTCAAAAGATGTTGGGATCCCATTTCATTCACTGCTCTTCATCGTACACACGTTGTCTCGTTTAACTGTCCTACTCCCGTGCAGTGGCAGGTGTTGTCCCTCTTTCCCTTGAGGCTCAGGGAGGCAGCCGGGCCACCAACTCCCTCCCCTGCCCGGGCGTTTGCTTTCCCTGCGTCCCTTCTTTGAATAGCGTCTCCACTTCCACTTTGCTTACACTTGTCTGTCCCTACAAACTGCCTGGTGGAACATGGAGGCTACTCTATTTTTCTTGATGAATCAGTGATTGTGCTTAATAAGTGGGATTCAAATTTAGGCCCCCTGGGCTGTCCTTGCCACCACTCCGACTGCTGTGCTATCTTGGGTCTCAGGCAGGGCGGAGGCGTTTACCTTGGGTGGGGGGCCTCTCACCTGCCTCCTCTGGAGTTCAGAGCCCTGGGAGTGAAGGAGGTCCAAAGGGTGTACACGGGGACTTGTGTGTGCTGGGGTGGGGTTGGGCAGGGAAGAAAGTTCATGATGTGTCCCTGCCACGCCCTGGAATTTCTCTAAGAGGCAAGAGAGTGAGGGGCCAGGTGGTGGTGGTGGGGATGACGAAGAGAGGTGTTTCCGGACAGCGTAACGGGCCGGCCAAGACTGTGGCCCCGGGCTCAGGGTGTGCCTGTCTGTGTGCTGGGCAGCTTTCTCCAGTGTCGCTCAGTGGCAGCATGGAGAAAGCTGGCTGTTGCCTGGCTCCTGGACTGGGGTCCTAATTGGGGGTAGTGGAAGGTTGGAAGGCTTAGCATTTTGCCAAGAAAGGGGCTGGCATGAGGAAGCTCAGTTGAGGGGTCAAGAAGAGAGGACAGGCTGGAGGTGGGAGGATGCAGCGGCGGGAGGAATGAGCATGTGCGGGAAGGCAGGGAGCTGGGGAGGGAGGGTGGGTGGCTTCCTTTAAGACTCCAGACACAGAGCCATTCTGTGTGATGAGGATGAGGTCAAGGTGTGATCCAGGCAATGGGGGTGATTGGGCAACTGTCGCCTGTTCATTCAGCAACACGTGGCCTGGCAGTGTGCTGGGTGCTGGGGCTACAGTACTGAGCAGGACGAGGGCTGTTCTCAGAGTCCAGCAGGGAAACCGTGAAACCAGCAATAAGCAACAGCAATGATAACCCAGTCTCAGAGAGGCTCCAAGCTGTACCAGGGTGCTGAAAGCTGCACAGGGACCCCAACCTGTGGGAAAGGGGCTGGTCAGAAAGGCCACATAATTCTCAGGGCCCATTGCACAATGAAAATACAGGGTCATTTGTTCAAATATCATTAAGAATTTCAAAACAGTGATAGCAGAGAATTAAACCAAGCATGGGGCCTTTTTAGGTATAGAGCCCTGTACAACGGTACAGATCACATGCCCATGAAGCTGGCCCTGGAGGGCTTCCTGGAAGAAGTGATATCTAAGCTGAGATGGGCTGGGTGAGGAGTCAGCCAGGTGGAGAGGGTGTTTCCAGGTAGAGGGAACAGCCTGGGCAGAGGCCTGGCAGTAAATGAGGTCTGTGTATCTGAGAAATGGAGACACTCAGCCTGCCTAGAGTGGGAAGCTGAGGCAGGTCCCAGAAGAAAGAGGACAGGGCGATGGAAGGCAGATTGGGGGTTGGAATCCCCTGGGAGCTGGGGCTAGGGGGTGGGGCAGTGAGGTAGGGTCTGAGAGGACCAGAAAGTGGAACAGGGGCAGCGTCAGTGAGGATGAGGGGCAGAGACTTGCAGAGACAGAGGGGCTGCCTCTGCCTTCTGGCCTAGCGAGCCCCAACAGGGCCTCAGGAAGGGACCGCGCTGGGGTGGGTGGGGCCCAGGAAGGAGCGGCAGGGTTGGGTCATGCTCAGGGAGCCCAGATGGTAGGGACAAGGGCAGGGCCGGATGGCTGACAAGTGTCCAACGAGGCCTAACCTCCTGAGTGTTAGTGGAGGAAGGATGGGCTAGAGGCCACTGGGCTTAGCTGCCCTCCAGGTGGCCAAGGAGTCCTCAGCCCCAACACCCTGCTCTGCTCATGGCTCTTCTGGCACCTTCCCCAACTTGACAGCTAGTTTGGGCCCAGAAGGTGGGATCCCAGTGGGCTTCATGTCCCAGAGCTGGGTTCAGCTCAGGAGTGAGGAGACTGTTGCTTCCAGATGCCTGGGTCTGTATATGCGAACGAGAACTCATGGGGTGCAAACTAAACTTGGGTGTCTGAGGCTTGGGGGTTTTCATACCTCTGTCCCCCATTTCACAGTCCAGACCAGAGTTAGGGGGCTTCCAGGTGGTAGGCTGGGGAGGGTCCAGGTTTCCAAGCCACAGCTGCATGTTGGGAACTCGGAACTCAGACTAGAAATTCCACTTTGTCTGCCAGCTGCCTGGGTGGGGCTGTCCCTCTTCCTGGGCCCAGCACCAGACTGGCTTCAGCAGGTGGGGCTGGGCAGTGGCGCCGAGTCCCTGCGGTGGGAGAGCAGAGAGAGGCACGGGCTTGAGAGTTGGAGAGGCCTGGGGGACGGGTCTGTGTGCTGTCAGGGAATCCCCTGCTCAAGGAGAAGGTTTTATGCAGGGAAGTGACCCTTGACCCTGGCAGGACATGGAGGGATTCACATTTATTGAGCAATTGGTGATGTGGCCCTGGCTTTGGCGTCCTACCTAAGCCACTCAAAAAGCCCTGGGAGAGAAGGGTTGTATTTATTCTACAGAAAGAAATCTGAGGCTCAGAGAGGCTCTGAGAAGTACCAGGGTCACACAGCTGGTAACTGGCAGAGCCAGATTCTAACCTGAGTCTGAGGGACTCTGAAGCCAGCCGCTTCCTTTCCACAAGACCCTGCCCCCAGACTACGTGGTCCCGGCAAAGGCCTGGGAGGGGCCCTGCTGGTGGCCAGGGCTGGTGAGGGGTAGACCAGACTCTGTTTTCTACCTGAGGGTCACCCAGAAGTAAAAAAGCAACTTAATTCACAGGTGTTTTATGCATGAGAAAGGGAGGAAAATGAGCAAGGTCACATGATCTTACGATAAAACAGGCTATTAACCCACTGGTGCCCACAGTCTTGGGAGAGAGCTGCGCCTGCGCTGCCATCCGTTCAGTGTGGGGGGCCTCCGTTACAGGCACGCAGTCCCTGAGGAGGAGCCCTGGGCTCCCAGTGGCCTCAGAGGCATCCGAGGGCCTTGACAGACGAGCGGGGGGATGTGGAGGTGGGGAAGGGCGCTTCAGGCTGAGGGAACGGCACGGGCTAAGGCTGGCAGGAGGAAGGAGTAGGGTTTTCCTGTGGAAAGTCTGTGTGGTTCAGTGGGCAGGGATGCCATCTCGAGTGTGACCAGATGAGTGGTTGGGGGAGGAGCAAGAGCCACAAGAGGGCTGGAGAGGTGGGCAGGGCTGGCGTCCTGTGGCCTCTGCCCAGGCGTTGTCTCGTGGGATGTGGATGCCACAGGAGGGTTCAACCACAGGGCACCGTGATCAGGTGACGGGATGGGAGAGGGAGAGGCAGCAGCCGGTCAGCAGGGAGTTTCAGGGAGTGGGCATGGGGTATACCCAGGGGATCAACAGGGTCTCACAGGCAGGACTTGGGCTCAGCCTGCTAGAGGTGGGAGCAGAAGGCAAGAGGCAGGCCCTGGGCGTCAGGAAGGGCAGCCACAGGCCCACGCAGTGCCAAGCCCTTTTTCAGTCCTCACAGCAGCGTGTTGCTGCCACCCCTGCCGAGCTGTTAGGAGCTGGGACTCAGCTCTAGAAGATCACTTAGACCACTCAGCAGGATGAGGAGGAGCTGGGAACAGGATCCGAGGTCTTTTGAGTAGCAGTGAAAGGATCAGACCTGGGCAAGGTCCTCCCCATCCCTGGACCTCTGTCCCGTCTGTCCCCTATGCAGAAGGAGGAGTAGGTGGCAGGTAGATCCTGCCAGCTACCTCTGGAGTTCCAAGAGTTGGTGCTTTCAATGTCCCTCTTTCTGGCAGAACCAAGGAGAGCATGTACCACTCACTGACGTATGCCACCATCCTGGAGATGCAGGCCATGATGACCTTTGACCCTCAGGACATCCTACTTGCCGGCAACATGATGAAGGAGGCGCAGTCGCTGTGTCAGAGGTTGGGGTTGGCAGGGGACGGGGTTGGGGGCGAGGATTAGAGGTTGTGAGGCCCACCCTTCTGTCACCTTGGCCCATCTTAGAGCCTAAAATGCCACTATTTATGTTGCTTGCTGTGGCTAAGTTGTTGTGTCCCCAAGTGCTAAGTGCTGCTCTTGTCAGCCTGCCTTAGACTTGTTGTGTAAGCCAGTCACTAAGCAGCTTCTAGGGACCAGTCTTGACTGGGAGAAAACAAATCCTGGCTCTTTCACTTAATGACTCATTGACCTCTGGCAAGTCCCTCTCTGGACTCAACTTGCCTCATCTGTAAAATTGGTGTGATGAAACACCATAGGGTTATCCTGGGGACTTCATAAAGACACTAGCCATTGCTCACTGGGCACACATTCATGCCTACTCTGGGCTGGGCCCTGTGCTGGGCACTGACGACCCAGGAAATCATCAGACCTGGGCCAGTCTGACGCCCACACTGCCTGGTCAGGGAGGCAGGCACAGACAGTGACATCCCAGCATGATGCAGGGAAGCTCAAGGTGTCATGGGGGTCCTGCCCCTGGAGCAGAACAGGCTTCCTGGGGTAGACAATGCCTGAGCCAGGGCCTGAGGGGTGCCTAGGAGTTGGCCAGGGTGGAGGGAAGAAGAGGGGAAGCCTCAAGCAGGGGCAACAGCAGGGGCAAAGGTGTGAGAAAGTCCGAGCCTTGGGGGAGCTGCAAGGAGTTCATGTCTGGAGGATCCAGTGGGAGGAGGCTGCATGCCTTGGAGGCCACAGCAAGAGCCCAGGCTGTGTTCTCAGGGCGGTGCAGAGCTGTAAGTGTTCTCAGCCAGGCAGAGCCTGTTGGGAAAACTCCCTGGCAGATAGGGGGAGGGTGAGCAGGCACCGAGACTGAGTGGGCAGGGGTGGGAGGCCAGGCAGGGCATGAATAGACCTCCAGTAGGGAGAGGAACCCAGAGCTAGGAAGGCTGGGAACTGCTGAGAACAGCATTAGCTAGGTGGGGGGCAGGTTGGCTGGGGGCTGCTTTATATACTCAGCCCCATGATTGATACAGTGTTAACTATCCCTGTGTTACCAGTGAGGACAGTGAGGCTCAGAGACCATTTGCCAGAATTTCTGCTAGTGCTGCCTCTCTAGGAGTTTATTCTAGAGTGGCAGAGAGGGGCAGAGCCAAGTGTGGCCCCTTCCTCATCCTCACCCCAGGCCCCTTTCTCCTCTCCAGGCACCGGAGGAAGTCTTCTGTAACAGATTCCTTCAGCAGCCTGGTGCACCGCCCCACTCTGGGCCAGTTCACAGAAGGTGTGGCATCCGGACGTCCTCCCAACCATGCTAAGCCCAGGCAGCCGGCTCCAGGCCCAGGGAGGGGCAAGAAGGGCAGTTGTCCTCCCAGTTTTTGCCAAGGGGCCCAGGCCATGGCTCTCTGGTGAGGGTGTGGGGGGCAGGTGAGACCCACTTACCTGGGAGCATGACTGGCTGAGAGCCTGGAAGTCGAGGAAAGGAAAAGCTGTCACAAGGTCCATGGGCTTTGCTCCGCAGGCAAGCAGTGCTTAGAACTGTGTGTGCAGTTAGGTTTGCTGATTAATCATCCTAGTGATTGTGTGTGTGCCAGAGGGAGATGTGGTTCTAGCAGCTGACCTGCCCGCATGAGACAGCCAACGGCAGAAGAGTTGGTCTTAGCTGTCATAGCCTGTAGGATGTCTTTGTTCCCTGACGATATGTGGCAGTCCTGGAGGAAGCAGTGGCTGACCACAAGCAGTTAGGGCAGAGTCCTGGAAGGTTCCAGCACCGCACAGTACATCTGATGGTGCTGGGTGTGCAGCGTCTACAGTGATGCTGGGGGAACAAGAAGGAGACTGTGCCGACCTTCTGGGTGTGGTGGGGGGACCAGAAGATGAGGGGGATGTGAGCTGACTGGGGACAGTGGGGTGCTCTGAAGGAGCCTAACCAGGCTGACGGGACTTAGGAGGGGGAGGTGCTGACACAGGCTCCCTTTGCTTTTGGGGACATGGGGTCAGGTGGATTTGGCCCAAGTCTCCTACTGAGAGTCCCAGGAGGCCTCGGGGCTTTGGTTTTCTCCCCACAGAGGAAATCCACGCTGAGGTCTGCTACGCAGAGTGCCTGCTGCAGAGAGCAGCCCTGACCTTCCTGCAGGTAGGAGCGCCCGACTCGAATAAGCGGGCAGGGAATTTTACGGGAGTCACCGCGTCCAGCCATGACTCATCCCTTTATCATCCAGGCCAGGACTGAGGCTCAGCGACCCCCACCCCTGAGCCTGGCCAGGCTCGATGTGGAGGGCATGGGCCTCACCTCCCACACACCGAGCGTTGCCAGGGTGCTGCTTCTCCCTCGTGACTGCTGCATTTCCTGCCAGGGTCACAAGGTGGTGACAGGCATTGACACAAAGCCTACTTTACACCTGATTCATTCAGCAAATGCTCTATCACCTATGATGTGCGAGGCTTTTTGGTGATAATACAGGCGTGTAGTTTTTACATACGTTATATAGGTTACAGTTTGCTTTTTCGAACGTTTACATTTATTATTTAATCTTCACCTCGGAGGCCTGCAAAGGGGAGACTTAGAAGAGAGGAGTTACTTTCCCAAGGTCATGTGATCAGCAAATGGTGAGCTGGGATTTGAACCTGGGTCTGACCAGGTTGGAGCCCAGATCTCCTCACCACACAGTGGGAATTTTGACAGCTGCCACTGTATGATGTTATCAGAAAGCCTGGTTACATATCATCATATCATCGTCATGTATATATATGTATTTGGGAGGAGAGGGACATCTACACACTAGTGTTGGGGTGATGTTTATTTTTCTTAGCTCTTTTTCTGTCTTTTTGGACCTTTTTGGATTAGAATTGGATTAATCCTAATGCTTGGTTTAGGGCTCACTCTAATAATTACATCATGTGTTTTATTTTATTTATTTGTTTATTTTTATAAAGAATGAACATCCAATCCTCCAGCTGGAGGACAGACACTGGCTGGAGCTCTCCTCGCCCTCTGGGCCCCTCAGCACCCTTTCCCTGCCCCCCACAGAGCTACCACTACTGAGAGTTTTTGTTTATCCCTCCCCCTCCTTTTTTAAAAATAGTTTTATCCACTTTATATTCGCGTCTGAGCAGCGTATCGTTATGCTTTAGTTGCTGTTGGGCTTCCTGTGCTGTGTGGGACTCCCTCTCTCACCCAGCCTCACCGTGCCCCACGTTTGTTTGTCTGTTCTGCTGCTGTGGGGCCTTTGGGTTGTTTCTGGTTCCTGGCTATTATGAGCATCCTTGAAGGTGACTTCCACAGCTCATGTCCTCCTGTTCCCCTTGGGTGGACACTCAGAGTGGAGCTGCCGGCAGGCTGTAGGTATTGGCGCTTTAAATTATAAATGGGATAAATACCTGCTTGTTGTGAAAACCATGATCCAAAAATAAGTAGCCTTCTCCTTTCCCATAGTCCCACCACCTAGAGGGAGGCCCTGTCAGCCATCGAGAGTGTCCCCTCCAGGCCTCTCTCCGAGCACATAGTATGTGTACATGTAAGGCTGGTAAAGGGAGGTTCTGGTCCATCCCTGAGCATTTTGGAGGTTTGTTTGGCCAAGGGCTAGGGAAGCCTGGTTTGGCTGACCTCTGACCCCATCCCCCCAGGGTCCCTCATAGATTTGGGCACAGGAAGGGGCAGTCGAGGCCCAGAGCCTTGTATGATCCATCTGAAGCCTGCAGCTACCTGCCTGGGCCAGGCCCTCAGCACCTTTCCCCCCTGCAGGATGAGAACATGGTGAGCTTCATCAAAGGCGGCATCAGAGTTCGAAACAGCTACCAGACCTACAAGTGAGTGGGGCTGGGGGCCACGGCGTCTGCTACCCTGTCCCCCTCAGGCTGCTTTGTGGGAGGAGGAGAGTAGTAACTGGAGGCCAGAAGCCTAGAATGCTATGTGACCTCAGGCAAATTTCTGCACCCTCAGGACCTCAGTTTTCTGGAACAATGTTCCCCTGGTTTTCTGGTTGTCTCTGTTCTTTTTGGTCCCCTAAGGGCCTACTCCGTGCCTGACCCTCTGCTAGAGGAAAATAAGACATAGATTCTGCATAAACAGCTTGGTCTTGTCAGGGCAGGGAGACAGCTACAGGAATGGTAATTTAGGGAATAGCAATAGAACTACGTACCTGTTAAGGCCCAGTCCAGATGCCACTTTCCCCAGCTAGCCTTCCTTGACCCCTCTAGTACACAAGGATGATGTATACATACACACACACACACACACACGCACGCACACACGCACACAAGCTCCCTGAGACCAGGTTCATTCCCATGCTATCTCTGGGTCCCTGACATTCAGACTGGGCCAGGCCTAGGCCCTGTTTAGAGATGCAAGAATGAAGATTCAGTCCAGAGCACTTTTACTCAGTATGGCTCTATAGTGCCTTATCTATGATTCCCAAATCAAAAAGAAAAGAAAAGAGAAGCTCCTAAAACCCAGTTTTCCCCTTGCCAAGTTTTGCATTAAAATTTATTTTGCATGAAAAGTTGAGACTATTTATCATCGTATCTTCCCCATTTAATGCGACAGTTTCCCTGCAGAGATGTCGCGAGCCTGCTTGCCAGGTATTGCCAAGGCACAGCCCGCCGTGCAGCATGTGGATGCCAGGCTCCCCGGGCCGGGGCTGGAATGTCCGGAAAACCAGACAAGTGCTCTGGCCCCTTCATTCTTCCTCCCAGCTGCCAGAACGATGTGTCCAGAGCAACACCTTGTCAGGCCACCCTGTGCCAACCCCTGAGGCTCCTTTTGTCCTTAGAATAGAGTCCTGAGTCACTGCCGGGACGTTCCTTGGAGCTCTCCCTACCCTCCTTGCCACATCTCCCACCTCGCTCTGCCGTGGGCCCCTGGCCGTCCCCTCAGTTCTTCAAATGTGCCAGGCTAATTCTCACCTCAGGGCCTTGGACAAGCTGTTCTCTCTGTCAGAAACACTTTCTGCGCCAGGGCAGCCCCCGCTCCTCCCTCAGACTTCAGCTCAAATGTCACCTCCTCAGGGAAGCCTCTCCTGATCCCCAGACTGGGTCAGGCCCCAGGATTCTTTTCCTCTGAGAATCTCAGCACCCTCACAGTGACTCGATGGGGGTCTGTCCCCTCGAGTGGGAATGCCATGGGGGCAGCGGCTTGGTGGCTTTGCTCCCTGCTGCTCCCAGTGCCTGGCAGAGAGAAGCTGCAGTCAGTGCTTGCTCATCAAAAGCCCTCAAGATGCTCTCAGCCCAGGAAGGAGGCAGGCACATTGTTAAAGCCTCGGTCCTGCCCCATGGGGGCTGGGCTGTGGGCTCTGTGCAGTTGGTGACCAGGAGAAAGAGAGTTGAATTCCAACCGAGGGACTCCAGGAAGACTTCCTGAAGAGATGTTTGAGTTCTCCCAGTGGTTTTCAACTGGGGGGCAATTTTGCTCCCCATGAGACATGTGACAATGTCGGAGGCATTTTGGTTGTCCAGCTGGGGAGAGGATGCTACTGGCATCCCGTGGGTGGAGGCCAGGGATGCGGCTAAACATCCTATGATGCACAGGACAGCCCTGCTTCCGCCCCCTCCCCAACAAAGAATTATTCAGCCTAAAATGTCAGTAGTATCAAGGTTGAGAAACCCTGTTCTAGAGAGAACGCAGAGACAAACAAATGCCCAGAAGTTGGACAAGGCAGAGAGCAGTAGGGCCGACATGGCTGAAATTCAGGGGTAAGGAGTATGTACGTTATCACGGTGGAGATGGGGCTAGAAATTCTTGAATATGAGCTCTCGATTGCCAGAACTTAAGAATCCACTACGAGGGAGTTCAGAGATCAGCCTGGGTGGGAGTTTACCGGGCCCCACCCCCTAACCCCCAGCAAGTGGCTGAAACAAGACTTGGTATCTCTCTGCAGGGAGCTGGACAGCCTCGTCCAGTCTTCACAATACTGCAAGGGAGAGAACCACAGGCACTTCGAGGGAGGGGTGAAGCTCGGTGTGGGGGCCTTCAACCTGGTGAGTGGGCGTGCTCTCCCCCGTTTGCACCGTGTCTGGCTCCGGATAAATCTTCCCTGCATGTCCCTGCCCCACACGTGGTCACGGCTGAGTGCCACCGTGCCTGGCTGTGTGCCGGGCATCGAGACCCAGCAATGAACCAGACCTGTGGCATAGGCTTACGGGGCTCCCAGCCGGGCGGAGTCCGTCTGTGCATTTCTTCTCCAGTCAAGTCGTTAGCTTGAAACTCACCACGGTGGGAGTGGTTTTATGTTTTTTTTTTTTTTTAATATTTTTTCCTTTCCTTTAGTTTCTTTTTTTTATCCCAATGATCCACTATCATTCCCAGCACGGTGGGAGTCTTGACAGCACCACAGCTTGACAAACATAATAAATCAGAGCTTTTTCTGCCCCGGAGAGCCGGTGGTTAAACATTTACCAGTGTCAGGGGAGGAGACAGGCCTGAAAACAGCTGATGACCCACGGGAGACCGAGAGCCAAGTCCTGCTCCTGGTGGGACTTTCAGGAAGGTTTCTCACGGGTGGGTTAAGCATTTGAGCTGGATCCTTAGGATCCTCAGGTGTCTCCCAGTTGGGGAAGGGCATTCCAGGCAGAGGGCACAGTGTGAGCGGAGGCAGGGAGGCTTGGGAGGGCCGTGCCTGCTCGTGGAGCTTCTCGGGGAACACTTAGAGCTCTGGCCCTAGGTGGCTGGGAACCTTTCCAAAGTAGCACGGGCAGAAGTGGTGGCTCTCCCCCTCCAGGTAAAGCTTGTTTAAAGTGCAAGCCTTGAGGTGGTGGGGGAGGTCCCCGCCCCACTCCGGGCACCTTCTGCACGTGCTCATCTGCCCCTTTCCCTGCAGACGCTGTCCATGCTGCCTACGAGGATCCTGCGGCTGCTGGAGTTTGTGGGGTTTTCAGGAAACAAGGTACCCGCCTGCCTTCTAGGGCCCCCAACCTGCTGAACGCCAGGCCTGCTGGACAGCGTGGGGCTGAGAGGAGGAAGGGTCTGGGTGCCAGCCCTGGCTCAGCCCCCCAGGCAAGGACCAGACCTCTCTGGGCCTCGTCTTCTCTCCAGTCGAATGAGACCAGTGATACCTGCCTGCTCCACAGGGTGGAGAGGCTCTGGGGTGAGGCTGTGTGTGAAGGGCAGCTGTGTACAGTGGCCTGGGGTCACATTCTCTGAGTCTGACAGGTATCAGAGGCCTGGTCCTTCTCCCCACAGACACCTCCTCACTTCAAGGCCTTGAGCAAGTTCTTTCCTCCAGGGCCATTTTCTGGTGCTACCACCTCAGCTGGGAGATGCATTGAGGGCGAAGCACAGAACTTGAGTACTCAGACTTTACTGAGGGTTGAAGGCAGCAGAAGGCTCCCTGGTAGAGGAAGCCCCCAGTGTGGGGGAAGGAGCATTGGCCTGGAAGTCAGGAGCCCTGGGCAGCCCAGCCTCAAGGCCTTCTCCCTGTGACTCTGAGCGAGTCCCTCCGTCCTCTGAGCCTCTCTTCAGTGAAACGAGGGGCTTTCTGTAGACCAGTACGTGTCCCCAGAGGTGCACTTTCTTTAGCCCTTGCCAATACTGGCCACTCCCACGGGCCTCTGTGTTATTATTTATATTATATACTTTTTTCAAAAGTAACTCATAATCTTTACCAAAATGTATTTAAAAGAAACATTGCTAGGCCGGGCGCGGTGGCTCACGCCTGTAATCCTAGCACTCTGGGAGGCCGAGGCGGGCGGATTGCTCAAGGTCAGGAGTTCGAAACCAGCCTGAGCAAGAGCAAGACCCCGTCTCTACTATAAATAGAAAGAAATGAATTGGCCAACTAAGAATATATAGAAAAAAATTAGCCGGGCATGGTGGCGCATGCTTGTAGTCCCAGCTACTCGGGAGGCTGAGGCAGAAGGATTGCCTGAGCCCAGGAGTTTGAGGTTGCTGTGAGCTAGGCTGACGCCATGGCACTCACTCTAGCCCGGGCAGCAGAGTGAGACTCTGTCTCAAAAAAAAAAAAAAAACATTATATATATTAAGTTTTCCCCCATATTGTAGGAATAGAGAACTCATTAGCTTTTAAAGACAATTCAAATGACAAACAAAAGTTCATCCTTTAGAAAAGCATCAATAGAAGTGATTTTGCAAATATATATATATAATTTTCAATATCTAAGTATCTACAAATAAATTGATATTAATTAAATTCCTACATAGTGCTATGCACTTTACCTGTATAGCTCATTTAATTCTTACAACAACCCTATAAAGCAAGGGTTATTGTGCTCATTTTATAGATGAGCAAGTTGGGAGTCAAAGATGTTGAGTCACTTAGCACACATTTGCAATACAGAGCTTGTAAGAGGCAGATCTGGGATTTGAATCCAAGACTTCTAACTCCAGAACCAATGCTATTCTTAATATGCTACAGAAGCAAGTACAGGAACTTTATCAAAAAGTAAAGCTAATTTTTATGAAATAACTAGATAAGCAAACATTCATGAGTTAAAGAACATCCTGATTTCAGATCTAAATCATTTGACCACTTAAAAATAAAAGACAATGAATCATAAAGAATTCCACTTTAACTTATTATCTAAAGTGATTAATAAGAATGACATTTCCCCACCAACTCTAAATGAAAAAATCAATTTGGGAACTTTCCTAATAATTTAAACTTGAAACACTAATCTTAAAAGAAAGTCTTTATATCAAATGTCTTTACAGTATGGCATAAATATATCAGAATCTTGAATTTCAATTTCTAATAAACTGATTTTTCTTTTAAACCAGAGTCAGAAAGCCAAAAAGCCTTTAAATCCATTGAGCCTCTTGCATTTTATTTAAGAGGTTTCATTTTTCAAGCCAAAGCTGGGAAGACAAAACAAGCTCATTTAATTCGCACCCTAGAATTGTAATTTCTCTGCTCGAGCCAATGTCTAAGTGCCTGTGTTAAGGGCTTCCCACCGGCCAGAATGTGTTAATTCATCAATCCACACAACTTTCTTTTGTACTTTTAAGCTACTCATCTTCCTCTTGGTTAGGGTTGCTATAAATCAGAGGATATCCAATAAAACTTAAATTTTAGATAAATAACAAATAATCTTTAGATAAGTATGTCCCCTGCAATAACTGGGACATACTCATACCAAAAAAATTCATTCAAATGTAACTGGACATCCTATATTTTATTTGCTAAATCTGACAACCTCACTATTGATTCATTCTCGATATCCCTGGGATTTCATCTCTAAACCATTATTTTTCAAATGCATTATTTGTATGTTTTGGGGATGTGAGGCTCTAGAGCATACTCTCACTATTGAGACAACAGCTATCAATCACTTCAATAATGTGCCCATATATATATATATATATATAAATGCACACTACATTTATATATATATAAATGCACTATATATATGTGTGTATATATATATACATATATATATATAAATAATTTAGTGTGAGATTAGCCAGGACCATTTTAAAAGACAAAAAAGTAAGTGGTGGGGGAGGAGGTGTTGGGAGAAATTTCCTCTACCACATATTAAAAGGTATAGTAAATCTATATTGATTAAGATAGTTTGGTTCTACTATGTAAGTAAATAAATTAATGTAACAGAATAGAGATTACCTAACTTCATATCTCCAAATAAGTTTCAGAAATATCAAGGAGTCAAATGGAAAATGCAATTGTAAAGGTATCAGGAGAAACCATGAAAAAATATGTAATCTTGGACTGAAAAAGACTTTTCTAAGGAAGAGGCAAAGCCCAGAGAGCAAAAAGAAAAAGTTTGATAAATATAATGCATATACATTTTTAAAACTATTTTTTTACATATAAAATGCAATAAACACAGTAAAAAACGATTTAGGAAAACATTTCCACTTCATCTGACCCGTGGTAGACTAAGTTAATATGTAAAAGTCTCTTAAAAATCAATAGAAAAAAAGAGCAAAATCATAAATAGAAAAGTGAATAAAGGCTGTAAATGGTCAGTTCACTGGCAAACAGCTAAACATGTTAATAAACACACAGAAAAAGATGTTTAACCTCACTAATGATTAAAGCAATGCAAATTAAAACAGTAATGAACCATCATTTCCCTCCATCATATTGGAAAAGATCAGAAGTTAGATAATGCCTAGTATTGCTAAAGATAGAGAGTTGAGTATTTCATAACTTGTAGGTGGGATTATAAACTGGTGAAACCTCTTTGGGGGACCCAATTTAACAATATCTATGAATATGAAAAATGCATTTGCCCTTGGCTCAATAATTCCCATTTTAGAAATTTATATTATGAAAATATTTGCACAGTATGCATAGGTATACATGTACAAGGGTTTTCATTGCAGTATTATTTGTGTTAAGGAAAAATGGGACTAAACTAAATGTCCATTATATGAGGATGAAATAAATAAATCAGTGTATATTCAAATATGGAAATAATATTCAGTCAATAAAAGAAATAAAAGTGATCTACATGTGCTGAAATGAACTTATTTCCAAGTTTTATTTGTTGAGATTTAAAAAATGTAAGTATCACAAAGGTATATGTGGTGTACTCTCTTTTTGATAAAGAAAGATGTGTATATGTACATAGGTTTGTGTGTGCAGAGGTAGACTGGCTTTCATTGTTATGCCCTTTTGTATTCTGAAACTTTTTGTATGAAGTGCATATATTACTTTTACAATAAAACATCTACTCTATAAAAGATGCCTGTTTGGATTTGTTTGTTTCTTTTTAAAGCTTGCTTATCTCATCTCTCATTTTTTTCTCTTGTTCTTATCTCAAGGTCTATTTGCAGTTATCTCTGCTGTGATAGTGGGGCCCTGCAGGGAGTTGATGATAACTGGTGGCTTGCTCCCTTTCATAACACAGCCCAGCAATCAGCAATTCCATTTTCTTGTACGAAAAAGGCCCTCACTTGATTTTCATATCCAAGAATATAACTTTCCCCGAACCCAAAAACCTCAGGGGGAAGAATATATCCCTCCAACAGTGAAATTTAGGACATGTCGGGCTTCTATGGTAGCAATCTCTCACACCCACGGTTCTTGGGTTCTTTTCTGACTCTCCAGCAGATGCCGCTCTCCTCAGTGCCTTTCTCCGTGTTGTTATTCTTTCCCGGAATGTCCTCCCTTGCATCGCTGGCGCTTCAAATTTTACTCAACCCTTAAGACTCAGGTCAAGTCCCAGTTTTCTTCCAGGGTGACTTTCATGATTACTTCAGCCTTGTTCAGAACACTTTTGTCTCTGACCTTCTGTCTTACTTGCATAAAAATATATTAGACATTATTAGAAAACAATACTTTTGTAAAACATTTTTCTTAAATGTAACACGACACAAGAATTAACTGTATGTTATATAAATAACATCGCCTTTAGAGTCAAACAGAATAGGGTTCAACTTGTTTTCCAACTCTTACTGACCTTTGGGCAAATTAATTAAACCTTCTGTGTCTCAATTTCTCTACTTTAAAACTGTGAATAATACCTACCATATGGCTTATGTAAGGCTATCATAGATATTAAATATAAGGTGACTTGCACCATACCTGGTACATCATAAATGGTCAATTATTCTTAGCCTAGGAGCACCCCTTCTGTGACCCAACTCCTTTGCTATTACTGACAAAACAACAACAAAATTGGAATTAGCAGATCAAAGGATAAAATTTAATGTTCATATTGTAGATTTTTTGTTTACTCCCCCCCTTTTTCTGGCTCTCTTATTTCTTCTCCCCTTTTTATCTTGAGATCTTTCTGTGCTCTGACTCTACCAGTTTTACTCTGTGTGACCTTGGGCTAATTACAGAAATTTCTAGAGCCTCAGTTTTTCTATCCTAAAATAGGGTTGATAATGTTACCTTTATAAGAGTTGTTGAGAAGTTTAAATAGGGTTATGTATGTGAATGTGTAAAGCTTAAAGTTGCAAAGTGCTGTAACAATTTGAAGTGTTCTTATTAAATGTTCATGTAGAGTGAGATTTTAAAGTGAACAAAAGCCTTTGGAGTCCCAATGATTTATTTTGAAACTCAGATTGATGTGTCACTTTTAGTTGGTTCACAAGCCATACTTCCAGCTGTCATCCATCAACACTTTGGCCACAGCCTGTTCTTGGCTGTCTGTCTGTATGAAATTGGTTATCCTTTCTATCACAGCCTAGTTTTCTCCAGACAAAATCCCCTCTTCCCAAGGATAGAGATCCTCTCACTGAGTGTTCAACTGACAAACCCCTTCTTTTCAATCTGCCCCATTCTTTCTTGCTCATTTTTCTGTCTTAGAGATGCTAAAACATTATTTTTAAATTTATTCATTCATCAACTCAGTCCACAAATATGTATTGGGCACCTACTGTTTGCCAGTTCTGGTGGCTAAGTTTTGGGAATACAGAGGTAAATAAGGTGCATTCCTAGCCCCCAAGGACTTCACAGTTAAGTAAGGGGGAGATGTGTAAAGAAATGTTTCCAATTCATTTTGTGTAATAAGTGAAACAATACAAATGTTTGCAAGCTACAGAGATAGCAGGTTCAGGAAAAACTTCTTGGAGGAGGTGTCATTTAAATTTTAAAGGATGAATTATATTTTGAGAGACAGGTAAGGAAGATAATATTCCATGCAGAGGATACAAGATATTGAAAGCTACAAAGTAGTGAAGCACCACTGGGTATTTAGAGACTGTGTAACGGGATTATGAAGAGTGGGGAGGAGTATTAGGAGATGAGTCCAGGCCGGATCACAGAAGTCACTGTAGCCATGCTAAGGAGCTTGGATAGAGGGGACCACAAGAGGATAGAAGTTTCAAAAAAGAGAGAGGCATAAGCACTCTATAGCAGTGGTTTTCAGCCCTCACCGTGCATCATAATCACCAGAGATCCTCAAAAATATGATGTATAGGGCTTACCCACTGGACTCATAATTGACCTGTGTTGAAGCAAAGATTTTGGCTTTTTAAAATTGTCCTCTTGTATTTTTAAGGTGAATCCCGTGTTAAGAAAATGAGTACAATTAGGGGGTTGGGGAGGATAGACTCACAACTGAGGGACACGGTGAGCATTGTGGAGGGGAAGGGCATGCCTCTAACCCTTGCTAGAGAGAGGCAAAGATATAAAATGTAACAAAAATGTCTGTACTCTCATAATTTCCTGAAATAAAAAACAAAGAAAATGAGTACAGAATTTTTAAAAGACCATTTTGATGATAGTATGAGTAATGCATTGGGGTTCTAGGAAGGGCAAGGCTAGAGATAAGCATACCATTGAGGGGCAAAGAGATATTGTAATAGTCCAGATGAGATAAAAGCTAGAAATGTGGTGACATGTTCAAAAAGATAAATTGTCACCTTCCTCAAGCACATTATTAGCTCCATAAAAACTGGGACCGGGTTTCATAGTTTTTCAGTGTTGGGCATATAACTGTAGAAGGTACTCAATAAACACTTTCTACTAGGTTGGCAACCACTAAGCACTAACCACTTACCTCTGTTTTTTTGTTTGTTTATTTGTTTTTCACGTTCCCTTTGGTCCACTTACCTGGATACTGCCAAGTGTGCTTTCATGTGTCTCCTTCCTAGAATCTATTGTGGAATCCAAGAGTCAGAGTATACTTTTATAGGCCAGAACCTTCAGTAACCATTAATAGAATTCCAGACAGAGAGAAGAAAGAGAGAGAGAGAGAGAGAGATATGGGGGTGGGGAGGGAGGAAGCAATGTGTCAAAATGCTAGTATGTTATTGTCTTTCTCCACAGGTTTGAAAATTGTCAACATAAAATGTTGCTAAATTCCACTGAATTTTATGGTTTAAAATGGTAGATTTTGAGTTATGCATATTTTTCCACAATAAAAAATAGAGAAATAATATGCAGATTACACAGATGAGGACAAGGACAAATAATTAAACGAAGCTTGGTATGAAAAGAGAGGAGCACATGGATGGGAATGGAGAAGATGAATAATAGAATCAGGATTCTAAAGAGTATCAATATACTAGAATAATGAGTAGAAATTAACAATTCCATAGTTATCCTTCAAGGGTCAAAACATCAAGTGCACATTTAGAGGATGCTTTGTCATGAAGTTGGTGTGGAAATGTCCTGGGGTTTTTCACTTCCTCATAGTCTGGTATAAGGCAAGGGTGTGACACAGTTGCTAACTAAAGCTGTACAATTTGTATTATCAGGAATAGAATCTGAATGTCCAAAATAATAGAGGTTGGACTCTAACAGTTCTTTGTATAACTCGAGCCATACCTGGAACGCTATGTTCACTAAAAGAAAGGACCATACATACATACAAGAAAGCTAAAAAGATGGGGAAAATTTAAGAGGTTGTCTATTCTGAGAGAGTGTTGTGGGAATGTTTTGTTCTAATCAGTGGTCTATGTGAGAAAGGTTACCCAGAAAGGGTGAGGCTGGTGTGTAAGTAAATAATCTGTGTCAGTTACCTAAAAACCAAGAAGCTGAGAGTTAGAAGCTGAATAATTTATTGCGTTGTCTAGGACTAGACTCAAAGGGTTAACAGTGTAAAGTTCCCAAGAGCCTGGCCAGCAGCTGTGAGGCAGGCCCACTGCAGCTGCTGCTCAGAGTTTGGCCCCACAGTCCTCTTCTTGCTGCTTCTGCCACTGTTTGCCAAAGTCAGGGTAGGGCCCTGAGAAGCTTGAGAAGACAAGACAAAAAAGGGACGTGAGACCTCCCTTCAAAATATGTATCGCTAGGTGGCAATGACTGCTATGCTCCATTTATAGAAGAGGAAACTAAGGCTCAGAACTGTCCCAAAGTCACATCACTAAGGAACGGCAGACATGAAATTCAAACCTAATATGCATATCTATTATCAATGAAAATATGTAAGAAGATTTTAAAAACTCAAACCCGGGTTATTCCTCCATGAGTTTATGTAATAGTTATTGAGATTACATGTGGCAAGTGCTAGGGCTACAAAGGTCAGTAATAGACAATCCTTGTCTTCACGATGCTTATAAATACCTTAAAACTATGCAATCAGGGTTAAAATAGACGCTTTCACATTATGTTGTATATTCATGTGTTGAAGAACTGTAGTTTAAGTAGAGCTGGAGTGTAGGACACATGGAGAAAATGATGAGAAGTACATCTGGAAAATTGATTTGGGCCCAGATTGTGTTGGCCTGACAGTGCGGTGCCAAATTGGGTGGACTTTGTACTGTATACAGTGGAGAATTATAAACATTTCTAAAGCAGGGGAATGGCATGGTCAAATCCATTTAACAAGATAACTCTGGAGCAGGTGGAGGATAAACTGGGTTGGGGGGTGCATCTGGGAAAAAAGATAATTAAAGTGGCAATTGCAATAGCCCATATGAGAGAAGATGAAGGCCAGGACTAAGGCAATAACAGTAGAGACATGCACATATGGGGATACACAGATGTGAGCGCTTTCTGGAAGATTGAATCAGTAAGACTTTGTGATTGATTAGACATAGGGGGTAAACATAAGGAAGTCAATGATGATGCTGAATTGGTAAAACACTAGACAGTTAATAGAAGTGGAGATCCAGGAAGAAGGCCAGGTTGAAGGGGGTAGATGATGTTTGGCTTGGGACACATTGATCTTGAGATGACGCCATAATATCCAGGAGAGAATGTCCAGTAAGCAGCTAGAAACAGGACTGAAGTTGAAGAGAAACATGTGAGTTAAACTTAGGGATTTGGGATCATCAGCTCTTTTAAGTTGACTGAAGCTAAAAGAGAAGACCAACACTGAGTCTCTTAGAAAGCATAGAAAGAAGAGAAGAGAAGAGAAAGAGAAGAGGAGAAGAGAAGAGAAGAAAGAGAAGAGAAGAGGAGAGGAGAGGAGAGGAGAGGAGAGGAGAGGAGAGGAGAGGAGAGGAGAGGAGAGGAGAGGGGAGGAGAGGAACTATATTTGATGTGCCTTTTAACATAACGTTTTCATGAAAGTGATGCTTTTATTAATAGTATATCAAACTGACCTATAAATAAGATTTGAATATGTAGTTGATCCATTTAAGTAGTTTACATTGTAGATTTATTAAATCTATT
>CAUYRT010099733.1:0-45347 GCA_963574885.1 Lepilemur ruficaudatus | reverse complement strand
CTCAGCCTCCCAAGTAGCTGGGACTACAGGCATGCACCACCATGCCCAGCTAATTTTCTTTTTTTTTACATTTTTTTTTTAGTTGGCCAATTAATTTCTTTCTTTCTTTTTTTTTTTTTTTAGTAGAGATGGGGTCTTGCTCTTGCTCAGGCTGGTTTCAAACTCCTGACCTTGAGCGATCCACCTGCCTCAGCCTCCCAGAGTGCTAGGATTACAGGCGTGAGCCACTGTGCTTGGCCAGTCTATGCCTTTTCGTATCGTAGAGTCACAGCTGTGCTAAAACATGAGTAATCAGGCATGAAAGCCTTTACTCATGAAGGTTGGGGAAGGTGGACTTGCCCTTCCACATTTCGGGACTACAGCGATGTTTTCCTCCTCCAGAGAGAGGATTCACATTTGTTTCTCAAGGTTGGCTAGCTAGGCACTTGTAATCTAAAATCACCTCCAACCAAACAGTGGGATTTAGATAATTTGAAGCTATCAGAGTATTACGGTTCCAATGCCAAGCCTTAGGGCTTTATCAGTGTTCTCCTTCTTTGGTATCCTTGAACTCCAATTTTTGTCCCCCTCCTGGTGACTTTGTTGAAACCCCTGCCCTGCTTCTCAGACGTCTGGTGGTCTCCCTTCAGAGTTGCCTGTTGTCCCTAGAGGAATGTTGACTTAAATGCTGGGCTTGGCTCTCCGGATTTCTTTCTTCTTTTGGATAATGGAGAGATAACTAGTAGAATGGAAGAAGGATCTAAAGAAATTGTGCAGAATACAATCAAAAGCAAATACTCATAGGAAATATAAAAGTTGGTTAACATTCTTGGATCATAGAAGGGCAAGTTCTAACAGATGGCTCATTGGAATTCCAGAAATAGAGAGAATGATGGAATGGCAATGTTCAATGTGAGCTTTCTGAATTAATGAAAGATGTGGGTCATCAGGGCATCCCCAATAGGATACATTAAGAAAATCAATATCTAGATACATTGTGTGGGAGCATTGGAGTAAAAAGACAAAACTTAGACCCAAAGAAAGCAAAAAGAGGAAAAGAGACAAGTATGGCAAAATCAGGAGATGTAGCACAAAACAGAATTGTAGAAATAAATTCAGATCTTTCAGTAATAGTAATTACTATAAAATCAATAGACTTGATGGTTGAAAGTCATAGATTGTTAAATGGGATGAAAAGAAGCATCTAAAATATGAATACAGAGAAAAGTCAAAATAAAGGAAGAGGAAAAGGTATACTACACCCAAAACCACCAAAGTCATGATGGATAAATAGATACATATGCCAGTCAAAATAGTTTTTGAGGCAAAAAAAATTCATTAATCATAAAGAGTACTGCTATATGATGATAAGCATTTAATTATAATCTATAAACTTTGTAGCACAGCCTCAAAATGTATAAGGCCATGAAAGACAAATCTGCAATAAGAGTGTAAGAACTTATACATTTCTGAGTAACTGATGAATCAAGCAACAAAATTTTTTTATAAGTGTATGAAAAGTTTGTATAACATCATTAACAAGCTTGAGATGAGAGATAAATAGTCCCCAGTGAGAGAATAAACTTTATTCTCCATCACACAAAAAAACAGCTGTCAAAATCAACCCCAACCTAAACCACAATTTCATAGAATTTTTATCATTTGGACAATTTTTCAATAAGTTAGAAATCAATAATAAATAGATATGTAGAAAAAATTCCATGTGTTGGAAAATTAATTTTATAAAGCCTTTCTAAATAACTCATAGCTAAAGATGAATAACATGCCCAAATTGTGAGATACAACTGAAGCATACTTTATGGTGAATTTATAGCTCTAAATGCTTATGTTAGAAAAGAAGAAAGCTTAAAATAAATGAGCTAAGCAACTTAATAAGTTAGAAGAACAACAAAATAAACACAAAGAAAGTAGAAGGAAGGAAACTATAAAGATAAGAGGGGAAATTAATCAAATGAAAAACAAATATACAGTAGAGAGAATCAACGAAGGCAAAAGTTCATTTTTTTGAAAAAAAACTAATAAAAGACATTTTTGAGCGCTCTGAAAATATGAAGCAGCACAAATAAACAATATTAGAAATGAAAAAG
Organism: Lepilemur ruficaudatus; assembly: GCA_963574885.1. Taxonomy (NCBI): domain Eukaryota; kingdom Metazoa; phylum Chordata; class Mammalia; order Primates; family Lepilemuridae; genus Lepilemur; species Lepilemur ruficaudatus. Next base: position 43,260 of record CAUYRT010099733.1, on the reverse strand, counting down.
AAGACAACTACAGACACTGCTGAGACTAAAAGGAGGAGAGAAAACTATGAAATAAACTTTTCATGAACACACAAAAACTTGGATAAAATGAAAATTTCTTAGGAAAGCTACAACTTAACAACCGATTCAAGAAGAAATAAAATGCCTGAATTTTCTTCTATTCATTATATAAATTTAATCAAATTAGAAATTTACTCACAAAAAGCCAGTTCCACATGGTTTCAGAGGTAGTTTAAATCAAAGAGTCAACAAACATATAATTTCATTTTATCCCAATTTTTTCTGGAAAATCAAAAAGAGGAGCACTCTTAATTGTTTCTTTTTTTTTCTTTGTTGAAGTATACTTTACATATCATGCCTTTACTCCATTTTAAGTGTACAATTAAATGATTTTCAGTGAATGTACCGAGATGTACAGTAATTGTTTCTTATGAGGTTAGTATAACTTTGCTACTCGAATCAAATAAGAAAAATATTATAAATTAAAATTATGGGCTAATCTCACTTATAGACATAAAATGTTAAACAAAATATTATCAAACTAAATAGAAAATTAGGTCAAGTTTAAACTGGGTTTTCTCAGGATAAAAGGATTATTGAAAATGAAAGAATCTCATAGTTTAATTCCTCACAGGAAGCAGAAATATTAAAATACTAAACACTTTTTTATGATTAACAATGTAAAAAAATCTCTCAATACACTGGTAATGGAAAGTGTCCTAGTTTGGTTTTTCCTAGCAGCAGATACTGAGGCAGAGAATCCAGTGGCTCCAGTATTGGGGAGGTGATTTCAGGAAACGTGGATGAATTTTGCAGACATAGGTTGAGCAAACATGCATACATATATATGATACCATTTATACAAACTATGCCAATAGGCAAAACAGCACTGTACATTGCTTAGGGATATCTACGAATGTAGTAACAGTGTAAAGGAATTGAAGGGAATGGTGCACATGAAATTCAGTACCTAGCTCTGGTCGTGGTGCCTAGGAAATTTCTTTGAGGAAGAGCAGAGAGATAGGGATCTAAATTCTATTAGTCAAGTTTACTTTCTTAACTGGCCAGTGATATAAACATGTTCATATGATTATTCTTTATGTTTTCCTAAACAATGTCTTAAAAACTAAACAGAGAAAAATATTAATATACTAAAGATACATGTAAATATCAAGGATATGGAGAACAAAACTGTCAGTAAACAATAGAGTTATGTAATCAAAATATTTTAGGATATGCAAAGCATTGGTAAGGGTGATTGGAAAAGAGATAGAAAGAGAGAGAGGAGAGAGGGGCAATGCTATTAAATACAAAGTAAATAACTACAGGCAAAATAAATATAAATAAAAGACTTCATAAGATTACATGCTAACAGGTGGGAGCAGGGAGGAGGGGATGGGTGAAATCACACCTAACGGGTACAATGCACACTATCTGGGTGATGGGCACATTTATAACTCAAGCAGTACAAAAGCAATCTACGTAACCAAAACATTTGTACTCCTGTAATATTCTGAAATAAAAGAGAAAATGATTATATGTTAACACATTTTTAAAATTATGTAAATATAAGATGCCAAAAATGACACTGGAAGAAATAAAAAAAAATTGAGTACATTAATAAGCATTAAAGAAATCAAAGTAGAAAGAAAATATCCCACAGATTCTTAATTAGAAGCCCTAGGCCCCGAAAGTTTCTACATGAGGTTTAATAATCTTCTTGTGTTGTTCCAGAAAATAGAAAAATAACTGTTTGGGTTTTGAAATGAGGTTAGTATGAGCTGACTTTAAAACTGGATCAAGATAGTGCAGAAAAGAGAAAAGAACATTGATGTAAAGCTGCTAATTAAAATAGTGGTAACCACAATGGATCTTATAGACACACAAAGAACATTCCATCCAACAGCAGCAGATTACAAATTCTCAAGTGCACATGGAACATACTCTAAGATAGATCATGTGTTAGGGCCACAGAACAAGTCTTGACAAATTTAGAAGACTGAAATAATATCAATTATCTTTTCTAGACAGAATGGAATGAAACTATAAATCAATGACAGGAAGAATTTTAGAAAGTTCACAAATACAGTGGGACCTCCATATCCTGGGGTTTCCGCACCAGCAGATTCAACCAACTACAGATAAATATTTGAAAGACCAATATAAAATAACAATAAAAATAATATAAACAAAAATACAGTATAACAATTATTTACATAGCATTTACATTGAATTGAATGTTATAAGTGATCTGGAGGTGATTTAAAGTGTATAAGAGGTTGTGCATAGGTTATATGCAAATACTACACCATTTTATATTAGAGGCTTGAGCATCCATGGATTTTGGTATTTCAGGGAGTCTTGCAACAAGTCCAGGATGGACGCTGAGGGGCAACTGAACATGGAAATTAAACAGTATGCTCCTGAACAATCAATGGGTCAAAGAAGAAAGTAAAAGAGAAATTTAAAAATATCTTGAGAGAAACAGAAAACGAAAGCAACATACCAAAACTGAAGAGATGCAGCAAAAGCAGTTCTAAGAGGGAAGTTTATAGCAGTAAATGCTTACATTAAAAAAGAAGAAAGATCGCCAATAAATGTCTTAAAGCTACACGTTAAGTGACTAGAAAAGGAAGAAAAAATTAACCCTAAAGTCAGCAGAAGGAAGGAAATAATAAAGATCAGAGCAAAGATAAATGAAACAGAGACTAGAAAAACAATAGAAAAGATCAATGAAACTAAGAGTTGGTTTTTTGAAAGATAAACAACATTGACAAACCTTTAGCCAGACCAAAAAAAAAAAGAAGACTCATAAAACAAAATCAGAAATGAAAGAGGAGACCTTACAAGTGATACAACAGGAATAAGAAAGATCATAAGAGACTACTGTGAATAATTATATGCCTACAAATTGGATAACCTAGAAGAAATGGATAAATTCCTAGATACATGCAATTTACCAAAATTGGAATGCAAATCATGAGGCAGAATGGCAAAGCAATTAGTCAAATGGTGTTATGTATGTTATTAGTATGATGGAATAAGTCACAAGCATAAAACGTCAGGGTGGACTGGAAGGATACACATCAGACTCAGGAGAGTGGACACTTTTTGTCAGAGGAGATGGAAGTGGGACTGCAATTGTGATCCAGCGGTTGGTGTTTAATTTTATCTATAATTCTTCAACATTCTCTCTTTATCTTTAGCTTTTTCTCCCACACTCTTCCCTTTCTTCTTCCCTCCTCTTTTCCCCAACTTCTTTCCTCTTTTTTCTCCTTTCCTCTTTTCTTCCCTTTTTCATCTTTCTTTTCTCTCCTCTTCCCCTGCACTTGTTCCCTTTCTCCATTCTTTCTTCTCTTCCTTCCTTTCTTCTGATATAGGCTTATATTATGCATGTCATATTTTAAGAGTACATACATAAAAAATTCTGGCAGTAAATGTAATAGTACAAATCAGTACTTTTCTATTTCTTAACTGTTATTTTTCAAAATAAAGGAAGATTAAATAAAACCTAAATTTTGCCATAAGCAGCTGTTCTCAGAGGACCACTTTAACTTCTAGAATTAGTTTAAATCTAGGCATCACTGTTAATTGAAGAAATGTTTTATTGTGATTATCTGTAATTTTCAATCATAACATAAGAGCACTGAATTTCTTAGCACAGTATTCAGTTATTATTTAAAAAAAGACAAACTAGACAAGAAAATATGTAGTTTCATGTGGAAAGTTTCACTTCTGAATACCAGAAATGAGTTCATATTCTCAGGGATGAAAGGAATGAATCCAGAATCCTTAAAAGAAATCTTTAACTTGCCTTGAAATAATGTGTATATGTCAGTTCTCTCATAAAAATTAATTTTCCCAGAACTGAGAGCCATTCCCACAGTCACGGACAACCTTGGTTATACTCAATTCCTTATTTCCTCATTGCCTGTGTCCCAGTGGAAAACAGTTCCACCAGGATGGTATCTTGAAGTAACAGTGACAGCATCACTTTTTCTTGAAGAAAGGCAGCGGCTCTCACGTATAGTATTGCCTGTTATTGAAAAGAATATTCACGAGATGATGCTACTTGACAAATGTTCAATGTTAAAACTGTTACCAAAAACTGTTTTTTTTTTGGTATATTTATACTACTTATTATTAATTTTTTCTTTATCATAGAACTTTTATTCATATAAAAAAGTATTAAATATTATAAAATTTTAGTGTGGTTTTAAGTGCCTTCATTCCAGGAGTTTCAGTGCAGCTGAATGTTTATTGCAGCACAATTCACAATTGCAAAGATATGGAATCAATCTAAGTGCCTAGGAGCTAGTTTTATTTTTTCCTAAGAAACATTCGCACTATTCATTCTAGCGATCTCTGGAAAAAATTATTTGAGTTCATTTGAACCGTTATTTTCTGGTGGTTAGCCCTGCCACAGGAAGAAATGTACTTGTGAGATTCCGAATGTGTGAAGGCCAGGCCAAACCAGAGATGGGCATAAAATAGATCTGGTTGCGTAGCAGCTTGATTGATGCATGGAACACAGACTTCGGACCTAGAAGATGACCTGCATTGACTTTCTGACCGTGCCACTTAATCTTCTCTGAGCCTCCTTGACCTCATTTCTGGAACATGGATAATTATAAGCTCTCCCAAGGTAGTGATTGATGAGACCATTAATGAAAATAATGAATATAAAGTGCTAATTGTTATCATGAGCTTAATATATATTTTGTCAATATATTTTAAGAACTTGAATACACTTTGTCAATCTCACTGTTGTCTTTTTTCCTCTTACACTATTATCTATTCTATTCATTTAAAATTTATAGCATTTTTCCCTTGTATGATTTCTTACCTCTATTATAAACATGGCTCTATTGTTTATTAACTTTCCTTCTCTCAAATACTTTGGGGAATAAGGGATATAAATAACACTTTAATTTATATTTATTAATAGCTAAATTTTCCTTAGATTTTTCTTGGATCCCTTGTGGACAAGATTGAGTATAAGCAAATTAAGTAATTCAATTTATCCTGAATATATGTGTCACTTTGTCAAACAGATGTAGAGTTTTTTGAAGGAAATAATCTTATCTTTCATGCTCTATTTTCCACAGTGCACACAATAGTGTTTTGATATATTGCAAATTCTGGCATTCAGCAACCACAAACAAATTCTACTTAATGTCTTTAATAATAAAGCAAATTGGCCTCTAATGTATTACTTGCCTATACTACTTACTTCATAAAATAATGTGTGATATATTTGTAAATGTTTCTACCAGGCATTTATTTACTGTTTTATTTGTCTAGGGTTTAAACTTGCATTTTTATCTCCAACAAAAGCTTTCATTATTCTGGACACAGGCTTGAGGACTCTATACTACAGGTAAAAAGTACAATGAAATTAAATGTCATAATTATGTTATACTGTGATCCTGCATTTGAGGTAGGAAAGCAAGGCCAGAAATCCAAACAATGTTTTTCTTATTACTTACAGTGGTATTGTTGAAACACTTAACTGTATAAATATGTGGTTAATATTACTGCAAACACCAGTCAGTTCTAATATAGATATTGTGCTCAGGCACTTGAATAATGTTCTTTATCTGGCTGCATTTCACTCCGTATTGGTGGAATGTGAATTTGGAAGAAATTCTGGGTCAACTGTATTAGTCTATTTTAGTTTAAAAGAGTGAAAATGTAACTTGTATATGAACCAACATAATAGTTGAAAAGTGTAGTTTCATATTGGGTGTGGGCTTAGAAATCATCTGTGTGCTTATATTTTTAAATCAAGTATAAATCATTAGGATTTGCCAAGATTGAAAAGTTAGAGTCACGTAAGGTCCTGGATGACATTTGGACATTTTTTCCCCATCTGAGTCATGCTAGGTCACATGTCCAAGTTTGAAATGACTTTGAATTACTGATTTTTTCCCACTCTGTTTCTGACTTTAGTTTAGTCCAAATTGGCTTGCAACCAGACTCGGTGACGTTGAAAAATAGACTTAAAAATAAACCCTTTAGAGATAAAAAATATTTTCCACCTTAAATAATTTCTTAAGCATCTGGAATTTCAAGTTTGACCTGTGAGTATTTAAAATTTGAATTTTGGATTTAGATTCCCAAATTTTGACATAAACTTCTGTATATGTTAGCCAATTTATTTAAAACCAACAGTAAATGTTAAAAACAAATTTTCCGTCTAGGAAATTGAGTTAAATTTTCCACCATAAACTGCATCCTAAAAGAATTTGAGAGTGAAGAGAACATTACTTTAAAGTAGCAAAAGAGACTCATGATGTGTGATTTCAACACACTTTCAAAGTGTGTATGAAAAACCATCAATATGATGAATGATACACATAAATGGCAAGACTTCTTGCAAAGTAAAAAAATAAGTTGTGGCAATGGATGTATCATTGAATACCACTGAATGATGATGGCTTTTTTTTTTTTGAGACAGAGTCTCATTCTGTTTCCCGGGCTAGAGTGCAGTGGTGTCAGCAACCTCAAACTCCTGGGCTCAAGCAACACTTCTGCCTTAGCCTCCCGGGTAGCTGGGACTACAGGCATGTGCCACCATGCCCAGCTAATTTTTTCTATATATTTTTAGTTATACAGCTAATTTCTTTCTATTTTTAGTAGAGACAGGGTCTCACTCTTGCTCAGGCTGGTCTCGAACTCCTGAACTCAAACGATCCTCCCACCTCGGCCTCCCAGATTGTTAGGATTACAGGCATGAGCTACCAAGCCTGGCCCTGATGAAGGCTATTGATACCTTACTAGATTATACCATCTCAGTGCAAACAATTTTTTAAATTTTTGATGTTTAAGAGAAAGCAGAATATTGTAGTTAAACCATTGGCAATGTTATTCCTTATAAGATTGCTTTTATTTGTAACATTATTTTTGAAGTCTTTTTTTAGAAACTCTTGATTAAAAAAATCAAACAATTCAGAATGAAATAAAGGATAAAACTTCCAACTCCCTCGCCTTTCATCCTGTTTTCTAGGGGAGGCTTTATGAAGTTTTTGGCATGTGTCTTGATGGTTTTTGAATCCAGCCACACATATAAAAATATGTAAAAATATGACCTTTCTCTCATGGACTGGAGGGGACAGGAAGGTCAGAATAGCTCATTCTTTTCTGCCTAGGCAAGTTATGCCTCTGTCTGTATGAAATTGGTTGAAATGATTTGAAGACAGTTTCCCTAAATGATCTTGCCTGACACTTCATTCCACCAACTTTTACTAATTTGCTAGAATAAAAAAGCAATTGTCAAATATTTATTTATTTTTGGATGATACATATCATAGACACATTTGGGAAGAGAAATTTTTAACTAATGCAAGCTTTACTATACTTACAATTTCCACCTAAAGGACTTAATAAATTCACATATGGACCAATAAGCTTTTATTAGGGTGTTTGTGATTCCAAAATGGATTAAACAGTGTAAATGTATGGTGTTATTCATATATAGAGAAAGAAACTCGAGCTGCCTTGAAACTAATGAGTATAGCTTAATCAAATTATTTGTTGGACAAAAGTCAACATGAAATTTCCAAGGAAAATTAGTAATGACACCTCTTGCTGTCAAATTATTGACAGACAGGCAGATCCTCACACTTGCCTCTCTAAAACACATTCAAAGCTCTTCTGAAGGGTTTTCCACATCCTGGAAAATGCTGCTTACATTCATAGTCAGCCACTTCACCCTAGCAACCCTTGAGTTTCTAGTTCCTAGACTGATCACTAATTAGACACAATTATTCCATGTAACCTTTTTTGCCCCCAAGGAATCCACAAATAGCATGGTCTGGAAGCTCCTCGGCCAAGATAAGGCATAGTCTCAGTTATCAAGGTCTTTTCATGGCTGGTGGCCCTCAGCATTTCCTTCTCAGACTTCTTGCCTGCACTCTGAACCTTGTCTCTGTCCTCGTACCTAGCCCTGTTTTTCTATTATTTTAGATTTTCTCATTGCTGACTCTCTGCCCTACTTTTGCCCAATATTTTTTGTCTTGTTCTTCAGTATCTGTACTGTTTTTACTCCAATTGCTTTTGATATTCACTTTGACCTACTATATCTATGCATCTCTCAGTTTGTCATTATTCCACTAATGTTTGTCACCTGGACTGCGCTAGTTTTACACCTGTGCCTCTGTGCTATTTTTGGTTTGCCATAACTATGTTTGTCTTCTAAGTTTCCCTCTTTATTCTTGTTGAAAGCCATTAATAATGCTGTCATCCATGGTCTATGGCCCCTTTGTCCCAATATAAGAATGTCTGTATACATACACATCTATGAATAATTTAACTTACATAAACATATATGTGTGTGTATATATATATATAGTATAAATTCACAAATGTTTGACTATATATTCCTAATGCAGTCATTCTTTTCTTTTCCTTTTTTGTTTGGCTCCCTGTCTTCCTCTCTCTTCCCCTCTTCCCTGCATTAGCCTTATCTACCAACCCCCTGCCTACCACCTGCAGGGGAGCCATTAGCAAGCTGGTGTGTATATCACCATATTTTAAACTGTGCTTTAAAATTATATGCACATATACATCTAAAATCTACACACATGTATACAGAACACACACATAGAAAATAATCTGTCTCTATATGCACATGCACAACACAGAAATACACACAAATACCTACTCAAGTGTACATGTACAAACATATTTAAGGAGAGACATTTAAAATTTTTTGTTTTATTTTTCCTATTTAACATTATCTCACAAAAATTCTTCCAAATAGAATGATATAGCCCTAAATTTTCAATCATGGCTTTAAAATACACGGTAGACATACCATTATTTATGCATTCTCCTATTAATAAACCCTCACTTTGTCTAGCTTTAATGAAAGCTATTAATTAATATTTCTGGCTTCCATGTGGTCTCCTGGTCTTACAGTTTACACCACCTTTGATCCTGTTCCTCTTTGACTTAACCCATCAAGGTTAAGTCAAGAAAACCTGACTTTTCATCCTGGAAAGAAATATTTATCATTGAAAAATACTCCTAGGTATTTCATTTAGTACCGCTGAATTACCCCAAATCTAGTGGCTTAAACCATCCATTTTATTTTGCTCTGTATTTTAAGGGTTAGAAATTCAGGCAGGGATTGGATGGGCAGTTCTCAGTTGGAGTTAACTCATGAGGTTGCAATCATGATAGTGGCTGGAGCTACCAACATCCAAAGGCTTGATTTGGTTCAATGTTCAAGATAACTTACTCTTGTGACTGCCATTTGCTATCAGTGATGTTGACTGGAGTGCCTATGGCCGAGCTCTTTCGCATGGTCGTCTCAGGGTAATTGGCCATCTTTCATGATGGCTGGCTTCTCCTAGGGTGAGAACTCCAAGAATATCAAGTAGAAGTTGCATGGGATTTTCTGATCGAGATTTAGAAGTTACACAGCATCACTTCTTTCCTAGTTCATTGGTTGAAATAGTCATAAATCTATCCATATAGATCCCACCTCTTGGTGGAACGAATGTCGAAAAATTTGGGAGTAACTTTTTAAAAAAAAATTTTAATTTCAGAATATTACAGGGATACAAATGCTTTGGTTCCATATGTTGCCTTTGCATCGCCCGAGTCAGAGCTACAAGTGTGCCCATCCTCCAGACAGTGTGCATTGCACCCATTAGGTGTGAATTTACTCATCCTCTCCTCTTCCCTCCCACCTGCTTGACACCTGATGAATGTTACTTGCATATGTGCACGTAAGTGTTGATCAATTAGTACCAATTTAATGGTGAGTACATGTGGTGCTTGTTTTTCCACTCTTGTGATGCTTCACTTAGAAGAATGGGCTCCAGCTCAATCCAGCTTCTGCACAGCCAAGGAAACTATCACGAGAGCAAACAGACAATCTACAGAATGAGAGAAAATATTTGCATGCTACATATCTGATAAAGGGCTGATAACTAGAATCTATATAGAACTCAGGAAAATCAAAAACAACAAAAAAATCAAATAACCTAATTGAAAAATGGGCAAAGGACATGAACAGAAATTTTTCAAAAGAAGACAAACTAATGGCCAATAGACAGATGAAAAATTGCTCAACATCTCTAATCATCAGGGAAATGCACATCAAAACCACAATGAGATATCACTTAACTCCAATGTGATTGGCTTTTATCAGAACATCAAAAACAAAACAAAACAAAAAAAAAAACCCACAAATGTTGGCATGGGTGGAGAGAGACAAGAACACTCACATACTGGTGGTGCGACTGCAAATTAGTACAACCTCTATGGAAAGTAATGTGGAGATACCTCACAGAACTAAAAGTAGAACTACCATTTGATCCAGCAATCCCACTAATGAGTATCTAACCAAAGGGAAAAAGAGACATTCTATAATAAACACACCTGCACTTGAAAGTTTATAGCAGCACAATTCACAATTGCAATGATGTGGAAACAACCCAAGCGCCAATCAATACATCAATGGATTAATAAAATGTGGTATATGTATACCATGGAGTTCTACTCAGCCATAAAAATGATGGAGTCAAGTTTTAAACCACCACCATCTATGCTCTTGCCACAGATTATTTTCATTCCTTCCACATACAAAATACACTTATCCCCTCTTAAGAGCCCCCTCCCCCTCCTTCCAACCATGTCTTATCCCATTTCAACATCAGGCCCAGAGATTCAGGATCTTGTCATCTAAATCAATTCTAGGCAGGAATCTCTTCAGATATAGTTCCTTGAGTCCAGGTCTGTGAGTACCATTCTTCTTGATCTGACTATCTGTGACATAAAGAAACACATTATCTGCTCCCACACACCCAATATAAAAATGTAGAATAAGCATTAGATAACAGCCACACACTCCTGTTCAGAAAGGGGGACAATGGAATGTATGACACTTCACTGATCTATAGCACATATGGAATACGCTGAGAATGCAGTGCCAGTTTTTAAATTAGAGACCAGCATGGTTTCCCGGGACTAATTGCCCATGGATTTTGGTTTGCCCTCAGAATCTTGGTTCTATTCTCTGATTTATCTTTCCTTTCCACAAGAAATGGCCCAAGTCACAGGAAGTTATTCTCAGTCTGCTTTCTGCTCAAGGACTTCCCTTTATTTTGTACTGTCTATGTTCATTTCAGTCCAAGATGATATAATTCCTTTAAATGCTTTGTAAGATTCCTGTGTACAAATTTAAAATCCACTCCATTAGATAAAATCCATACTCACAAATCTCTTCCAGGTAAGCCCTTCTTTACTTTGGGTTCCCTATAAGGCTGCTACGAGACCACACTCTTATGATTCTCAGAAGCCTCATTATTTAACAGAAGGAACCATGAAACAATCCTTAAAATACTTAGAAGGCCTTTTGTTGTTTTAATGTGTCTCCCTTCGAAAGGATTCTGAAGGTTTAAACATGGAATAATAACGTAAGTCATAACATAGTCTTCGTAGTTACTGTGAGAGCACATTTTTCCCGATTTGACATTTATGCTTAAGACCTTTTTTACTTTTAGAATCTTTTTCTGGGAGAGACTGAAAACAGCGTTATGTTTGAGTCCATCAAATCTTGGCTCCTTTCTATTTTCTGTACATAATCTTGGAAACTGAAAATTTTCTTCTTTGGTTTATGCCTTATGATAAGTGGCTAAAAGAAACCAGTTGATTTGGGGTTTTTTTGCATTGTACCTGGAGATCTCCTGAGCCAGATTTTTCAGTTCATGAGGCACATTTTCTATTTTCCCAGTTACTGCAGGTAACAGTGTAGCTAAACTTTCCCACTACAGAACAGATATCTTTCTCCAGCTTCCAGGAACATTTTTCTCAACTATCTTTAAGCTTTTACTGACTGTTTCTTTAAGGCCCTCCCAACTTTTATTCACAACCTAGTACTCAGTCTCATTTTTTTTGTTTTCTTTTGTTGTTGTTATTTTTGTTTCTAGCAGTATACCACTTCCAGATAACAAATTCTGTTTTGGTTATCATTGCTGTGCAACCAAACTTAGCAACTTAGAATGATTTTGTTGATTTGTTCACAATTTTGTGGACTAGGAATTTGGAAAGGCCTTACAGGGGTAATTCTCTTTTGGAATCTCTCATGCACTTGTGGACAGATATTGGCTGGGAATACAGTAATCTGAAAGCTCAGCTGGGCTAGATGTCCAAAGTGCCTCACTCACTGGACTGGCAAGGCATGTTGGCTGTTCATTGGGAGCTCACCTGGGCTTTGACTGAGTGCTTACACAAGGCTTTTCCAGCATGGCAGTTGCAGGTTAGTTGGATTTCTTTCATGGTGTTTGGCTTTTTTCAAAAAGTGCCCCAAGAGAACCAGACTGAAGCTACATGGCCTTTTCTGACTTAGCCTTGGAAACCACATCACTTACACCTTGCTCTATTGGCTGGAGCAGTTGTAAGGTTTTCTGGTTTTAAGGAGATGGGGTATACCCCCACCTTTTGATAGGAGGAGTACTAAGGATGTGTTAAATCTGCCACACTAAGGTAAGCATATCAACAAATGGCCTTGATAATTTGTTTATTTACTAATTTGACAGCAGATCAAACCACTCACTTGAACAATGTGCTTCATGCCAGGTTGATTAAATTCTTCCTGCAGCTGGTCCAAATGTGGTGACTACAGCAGTCATCTTTTCCTCTAACCACAGGACTGCTGAAAAAAAACTGGCTGTAAAATATGAGACTCAACATGTTGGCAAAAGAAAACAGGGCCCTCAACAAGGCATATCTGGTGACAAAAACAATTTTCAGAACTTTATCTTTTGATTTAGACATGTAGTTTACTCAATCTTTTCCCTTAGTTTATTAAATAACTGCAAGGGGCACACCTAGACTCTGCCAGCTTTTTTCATGTAGTGATGATGGGGTTTCAGGAGGCTCCCACAGGATAACGTCTTGGCCTGGTTAGTGAGTAACAGTTCTCTATGTGTTTTACAAAGATAAGCAGCTAAACCAGAAGAATGCAGATAGAGGTTTTCCTTGTTGGGAAAATGACTGGGGTCTACTGTAAACAGATATCTATGTAGCATATCAAGACTGTCATTAAACCCAGAGGTGACATTTGAGAAGCTCACAGGGGGAACTAGTGGCGTTCAACTTGAATGGGAAAAGCTTTTGCAATTTTGGATCAACTGGACTGTGCTTCCTCATTATGGTGGTTGGCATTCCCGTTGCTTAGATTGGCATAGCACCTTCATATATGCGGCGGAACTGAAGGAACAGCCAGAGTATTCAATTATTGAGTTAAAGTGATATCAGAAAGGAATTCAAATCACTAAAAATTATTTCACTTAAGACAAAGATAAAAAGAATCACAGTCCTCTCATCATTAATCTTCTCATACTCTTATCTCTATCCAGGCCAGTCCTGTCCTTCCCTGGTGGTCTGGGGACCTCTCCCTCCTCTGCCTGCTGACTATCCTCACAAAATCATTTCCACTGGAATACTGGGTGTTTTAATTTTTCCCTACACTATTAAACTTTCTGTAGAGTTTAACAGAGCTTAACTCCCTTTGTCTCCTCAACTTAATTGAAATATTACTTTGCTCTGATGATACTGCCTTCCTCAAGCCCAACTGGAGGAGAGCCTGTGCCCTGGGGTTAGAGGATTGAACTGGCTTTCTCCTAGCTCTCTTGTTTTCCTCTCTTTGACATTGATATGAGTCTTTAATTCCTCCTCTTGAAACTCTCTCTTCTCTTAGTTCTCAATACATCATTGTCTGCGGCAGTACCCTTTCTTTATAGACTTCCTGTATTGCCCTTTGCCCTGCCCTCTCAGGAGTAGTATCCTCTTGGGATTTTCTCCATCTAAAACCATGTCCGTAATATTTAACTTTCTCCATCCCCGTACCCCCACTTCCCCCAGTACAGTTACTCTTTTTCTATAGTTCTTATTTGAGTTAGTGTTGTACCTGTCCACTTGACCACCAAACTGAAAACCCCAAGGTCAACTCTTATCCCAAGTTTCAGTCAGTGACCACATATGGTAGATGCTAACGCGAAAATATTCCTCAATTCATCCTCCATCACTCAATACCTGCCATTGTCTTCATTTAGACACCATCTTCTCTAATTGATCTTGGGAATCGCTTCCCTGATTTCACTGCCTCTGGTCTTTTGCACCACAAACCCATTCTCCACAGTGAAGCCATAATGATCTTTCTACAATAGAAGTAGAATCATGTTATTTTCTTTTTTTGAAGTTCCTCATGGTTCTTTGTTTTCTGCAGGATTAAATCTATTAAACCAGCCCAGCTTTCCAGTTTCACGTCCTACTTGTTCTTCCTAGCTTTATGGGATAGATTTCCACTTCTTTAAAACGGCATATGACATGCTCTTTCATGCTTTCTACGTAGAGACTGAATATTCCCAATATCTGGAATGCTTTTCTTCCTCCTTCCTCTGAAAAACAACCCTTCTCAAAATATGGTTAAAACGTTATCTTTTGTTGTGTTTTTTCCTATTATAGCACCTAGGGAATAAAATGGAATAAACAATATTTACAGAATGTTAGGTATTTGCAAAAGCATTTTGCCAAGTGTTTAAAAATTGTTATTTCATTTAGTCATCACAGTAGCTCATGCAATAATTACTACTATCCTATTTCATAGATGGAGAAACTGGGCTTTAGAGGGATGGATAACTGCTTGAGAATGCCAATTTGCTGAATGCAGGAATTGTATCTACTTAGCTCGGTGCCCCTCAGTACCTAGCACACGGGCTAATAGTAAGCATTCAATAAATATCTATAGAAGGAAGACGAATGAAAGTCTATTCCATTAAAGCAGGAGCTATGAAGAGGCAAAAATCTGTAACGAAAGTTCTCAAAATATTGGGGGTTATTGTAACACAGGGTGGGAAATAAGAGTAGAGGGAGAAGGGACAAAATTTTTTTTAAAAAAGAAATGAAATAATTTGATTGGGCTCAAGGCAGTAACACTTTAATGTTGATATTCATGGGAATATATGCACATAAAGATTAGAAAAGGATTTGTCTCTGCATATAATATTTGTGGGTTGTGCCATCTGATAATGTACCAAGACCTAGGTAAAAATGAACCCAATAAGATACTCAATAATTTACATTTTTCCAAGTTGACATCATTTCCCAGCGTGATAGAAACCAAAATCCTATGATTTTTGCTTGTGCCTCCACAGTCTATCTTAACACATTATGAATATTTCACAACTCAGCCAAACCCTTCAAAGTCCTGTAAGTAGGAATGTTTATTCTAATGTATTTCTAGAAATTGAAAAAAAGAAGTTTGAAATCTCTTAAGGTCTTAATATTTTTAAAAATAACTATGTATTAATGTTTACTTAACTAACATTTGAGATTTATATATTTTGCCTTGCATTAAATATCAACATTACAAAGTTTCAAGTGGGTCAACATTTAAAAAAATTAAACTATGAAAGTATGAAAACACTGGTGAATATTTAAGAAAAAAGAAATACAAACTAAATATGAAATTGAAGGCAAATAGCTGATATAGCAAATTTGATATAGCAAATTTTACGTTTTTGTTTTTTTTTTAATAGGGTATCTCTAAAATAGGCCAAGAACTCCTGGAATTTTAGTGTGGGGTTTTGAGAACATTCTAATCCAAACACGCAGTTGAAAAGTGAGCAAAGAGAGGCAAAGAAGGTGAGCCATTGACCGTGGATCACAGATAAGGAGAGATTAGAGCCGATGGCCACCACCCAACACATTTCCAAGTCTTTGCTTTCTTTTTATTTCCATTATTATTATTATTGATTTAATTTTGTTTTTTATTTCAACATATTTAGGGGGTACAAATGTTTTAGGGTACATGGATCACTTTTTTGATGCTCTAGTCCTGGCTATAGGTGTGCCCATCACACAAATAGTGTTCTGAAATGAGCACTTCATTTTCAATGGAGGAACAAAGCCATTTAGCAGATGACATCAGAGCATGGGCAGCTGGTGTGATTTGTTAAGGAATAAGGGAGTCACTTAGATTGCGTTTCCATCACCTTCCCTAGAATGGGCCCCTGAGGACTAACACTGCAGAGTTGGAGGCATAAAATGTGATAAATATCCTGAAGATGCGGATTGAGCCTCTAACATGAGGAGTTACAAGAAACATAACTTAGAAAGAGGCAATTAGGAAGGATGTGCTTATCTTAGGTCTTATATAACCTTGCGTTTTAGTATAAAACTGCCAGAGCTAGTAATACTTTGGTTTACTTTGAGGGGGAAGGGAGGGCGGACATTCAGACAAGTCAATTAAGGGAGAAATTCTTGCGTAAGAATTATCTTTATGGCTCGTCATTGTAAACTGTTCTATAGTCTCTATTTATTAAATAAGAAATTATTATTCATGGACTATTCACTCCTTTACATGCTCTCGTCTTCAGTTTTACTCCAAATGGTAGAAGGATCTGCTTTTACTCAGAAGGGTTTTGAAGATTTCCAGAGCTGGGTTCCTTGCATTTCTCCCACTAGTACTTATCCAAAGCTGAGGGATCCGGCTCGGGGCTTTTTGAGAAAAAGCCCTCTCTCTGATTGTCCTGCATTTGGCCAGCTTCCAGCTTTGCTGCATGATGATTAAGTGTGCTTTTACCCAAAAAAGTTCAGAAAAGCTTAAATTATTCTTAAAAACCAGAATGTGTTATCAGACTTTGTACACAATTTGAAGCCCAGATAATGACCAGCTTTTCTTACCTCTAGACAAATGTTGCTACGAAGAGACCAATCAACAACTGTGCAGACGAGATAGAAATCTAAAACACAGAAGTGCACCGTCCATGCCTGATGCCTTCACCAGGTACTGTGGCCCTTCTCTGTCTCATGTCATTTCCTGCCCTCTCCTCTGGCCTTTCCAAATATCCAGATATTTACTGGAATTTTTATTAAGCCAAATGCACAGCCTTAATCTTTACTCATGAAGGGAAGGTAGCTATGGTCGTTTGGCCTTGTTTGTTGCTTTATTCAAACCAGTATGAGGACTCTGAAAAACATCAGGAAGGATTATTACAGTGAGAGGATGAAATACAGTTCAGGTGCAAAGTAGAAAAGAGGGAAAAGGAGTATTTGAATTTAAAAGACAATAAAACTAGGTTTTTGCATTTCTTTGAAATACATAGTACATATTATTTTATGGAATACATTGGAAGTTGTTATCTATTGTACTGCTTATACAAGGAAGTCCCATATTTTGAGTATTTTCTTACAGTAGAGAACTTAAAACCAATTTCTGATATTTCTCCAACCTACTGCATCGGGTCATTTCCTTACTCTCACCTCGGCCCAAGTCTCACATTCAAGCTTTTATTTGTATGACTCTCACATTCTTGACCCCAGCTGAGAAGAGAATCTTCCCTAGTTCTGAGGGATGCTCAGTTTTTTGGCTTCCACTAAACTACACAGCCAGATCCAGTTAGGCAAAACACCTTGATTCCTTTGCTTGGAATGTGCTTGAACTATACTGATTAAACCTGAGCTGCCCTCATGGTTTGGTCATGAAGTTGGTAGCTGAACCTCATTTGATTCATTCTCTGTTATTTAACAATCTTTATCACCTTTCAGTATTGGCCCAAAGTACTTACTTCCTGGTCTAATATGCACCAGCTGCTAAGGAATATAAAATTAATGAGATGGATGTGTTCTTGCTCTTTGGAACTTAAGGTCTATTTGGGAGTACAGATCAGTAAATGAGCAATTACACATCTCTAAGTGCTGGGAAAGAAGAATAGTGTATTATGTAGTCACTGAGGGAGGATGCATAATCCAGCTGTGAACATCAGGGAAGGCTTCCTGGAAAAGATGGCATGTAAGTTGAGGCCAATAGGATGAGCTGGAGTCAGCCAAGTGAAACTTGGAGAAAAGAGTGCTTGGAATAGAGAAAAGAGTGCTTCAGGTTATGTACAAGTCTGGGGAATAGAGGGCATGCTGTATCTGAGGAAAGGAAAGGAATTCAATATTAGTGGATCATAGTGTGTGTGTGGGTTTATGAGGTTTTGGTGGGTCTGGGAGGTGGGTGGGAAACGGCATAAGTAAAGGCTGGAGAGGGTTTTGTGAACTACAGGGCTCAGTTTGAACTTTACCTTGAAAGTATTGGAAAGCCCCTGGAAGAGTGACATAATTGGATTTGTGTTCTAAAATGTTCTAAAATGTTTTAAAATGATCACACTGCAGGGCAGTTAGGAGGCTGCTGCATCAGCCCAAGCAAGAGGACTCAGAGGCCTGTCTTAGTTGGGTAGCACTAGGCTGCAGAGAGATGAGTGGCCAGGAGAGAGCTGTAGGAGGTGGAACTGGTGGATTCAGTGATTGGTGAGATGTAGGGAATGAGGGGGTAGAAGGAGAAATGCATGAAACCTCTGTGTCTGGTTGAGCAACTAGATGAATCATGATGTCTTTTTCTGAGCTGGCAAAGGAAAAGCTTTGGGTTCTAGTTCCCTGTGATCAGCCACAATTTCTTAACAATTCTTTCCTTTTTCTCCTTCATCACCTTAACTGGTCTTGCCTTTCCTCCATTTTTCTGGTTTTTTGCAGGCTGCGGCCAAACTTCCCTGAAATGGTTCCTGGCTTTGTTCCATTTTAGAGGTAATTAACTTTTCTCATGTGGACAACTTTGCCTCATAAAGTTCATGCATTTGTAGCTACTTTTTTCTCTTGTCAGAAATGCACTCTACCTCTTATTTTTCAGGCAAAGTTTTGCCAATCTCTATAGGCCCAGATCAGCTATGACCTCCTTAGTGAAGCCATTCCCAACTCTACTGAGGTAGACTTTGTGGTTCCACCCTGTTTTTCCACATTCCTTTGTCTACATCTCAATATCAGGACTTACTACCTGTTGTATTGTCTGCCTCAGTCCTCCTTGCCTTCCTGCCATCCCATCATTTCATACGAGATCATTATTAGCTCCTTGAAGGCAGAAATCCCACCTGTTTTATTCCTATTTCTATTGTCATAGGGGGATGAACTTGCACATATTAGGTATTCAATAAAAGTTTAGTGAAAAGCTATGAATGAACTGTTCCTATGCTTTCTTTACAAATTGCTTCCAATGTTCAAATCCCTCAAAATTTTTTCTCTGTTATTTTTATTCTTTAGCCATAATGTACAATCCTTCAGGAATATAAGGTTAGCTGTGACATCTTAGATAAGTTACTTAAACCTTTCTAAGACTAATTACTTAAACCTTTCTAAGCCTTTCTAAATCAGATATAAAATGGTAATAATCCCTAGCTCATTAATTTGTTGCAAGAATTCATTGAGAAAATGCAATTAGAGCACTTAGCACAGCACCTAGAACATAATAAAAATGCTCAATAAATGCTGTCTATTTTTAATCTCTGCTTTCTCCATTTTTAAACTTCATATGTTTTTATGACTCCTGATTATTTTTTTGAACTTTAACAGAGGTGCTTGGTGTGTGTGTGCATGTGTGCATATAACCGATGTTGATAAATTAATTTTAAAGAAAGTAGTGCATAGTTACTACCGTTACATTGCTCAGGAGAGCTCTCACTGTGTGTACACTTGCCTTTGGCAAGAACCTTGTTAAATCTCATGTTTTGCTGTTTCTTTGTCATCTAATTTCTGCTTACGTATTTCTTCTTGCTGCATTGTTAACCAACCATATCTTTAATTTCTTTGGATCCCTGTAGTTTTGTGCCTATTAGGCTTTCAGAAGATATCTGAGTAATGCTAGCCTTGCCCTCTTGACCTCGAAATATGGGAGAAACAGTCCAATGTCTTTAGTTATGTCTGCAAAGAACCATGAACCTCTGGAGGGAGAGAGAAAGAGGTCAAGAATGATTATTTCCCATTAATGAAGAAAGTACTGAGAGTCCTCTCATCTTTTTCTCTGAAGTTGTAGGGAGTTCTTTTGCCTCTTACCAGTGCTCTATGTTGCAGAACCCAAAGCGAATTTCTGAGGAACTAAGGGAAGAGGAGAACTGAGCCAAGGTTCTACACTCACCTCCAGAGCCGCAGTGTTCAGAGATCCAGCATCCAGATGTGGAAATGACGACGTGTTCTAGTGAAACGTGGTTAAAGGCAGCAGTATTTCCTCTAATCATGCGGTGCCCAGCCTCCTATGAGTACCAATCACAAAAGGGCGAAGCATATTCTTCCTCTTCCCTCTGTCCCTCCCCACTCCACTCCTGCCCTCCTTCCTTCTTTTTTTCTCTTTAGGAATGTTTTTGTAAAAATAATGCATGCTTATTACAAAACAATTAAGAAAGTGCAGTAATATTACATTTCATCTCTTTCTGATTGCCTTTCTGATTTTCATCTGGATCACCCTTTTAGGATTAGGATGTGTGGTCTTATGTGTGTGGTTCCTACATTTAATATAAGTGATGACACTTCTGACAGGGTCATCCAGGCTGGCATCAGAGGCTTCTTCGTGTAACAGGTTTGCCTGGTGCTGGATCTTCCAAGTGCCCTGCTGAGAGCTTCACAGTAAGGTTTTGTTATCTCAAGATCTTACCCTTTTTTCATTGGAACAGATGCACCTAAATGTAAGATGGTGAAGCTAGGACAATTATCCACACTCTGGGTTGAATTAGCTGTTCTTGCTTTTTCTTCCTCTCCCTTCTGTGTGTGTCCCCTGGGTCTCTGTGCTGGTAAGACCTTCCTAGGGAAGGCACAAGTCACCATTCCAGCGAATATGGGTGGATGTGGTTTCTCTGACTGAGTTCTTAAGCCATCTTGAAAAAGTTACTTTTAGAAAAGTGCAAAGAGCTATACGCTCCTGCATAAATAATTTCTCTTTTTCTTTTAAATCTACATACATGTTCTAATTCAGAGAAACAGCTCTCCAGTTTAATTACACAAGATACCTATGGGACCCTTAGATTTTGGATCTCAAAGTATTGCTCATCTTTTAGTATGGATTGTGTCTCACTAAGTGTCATCAAATAGACATTGGGAGAAGCTTTCCATTATGTTGGGTTTATATGTGTATATTCCACAGGAAGAGGGAGAAATGTAATACATCACTGCACATATAATAATCCAATGTAATGGAAAACTCAAAAGCACCTGAGCTCTTTAGAAAGTAGGTGCCTTGATTAGGCTCCTTTTTTTTTTTTTTTTTTTTTTTTTACAGATTCCATTAATTTCAGACAATTTGAAGATCAGGAAGATCCTTGAGGTTTTTGGTAACTCCTGATAGTTTACTATGTAGAGGAGGCAATATCATTGGTACTTTGGAAATGCTCTGGGCTGACTTACTCTCCACTACTGCTCCATGGCTTTTCCATTTGAATTTTTCTTTTCCATATGAATTCTGCCTTCTTGCTTATCTTTTCCTTTCCCCTACCTTAAGATCTATCTGCCTGGTTGTGATGCACATTCCCCAGCAAGGAGATGATGAGAAACGTACCTGCAGTGGGATGACGGTGGGCATGTGGCATAGTGCAGTTACAGATCTTGAAATTGATCTGCTGTTATGAAGGGGGTGTGGGAGGACTGGATCAAATGGGATGATGTGTTGAGAAATCTATGTTGAAGTTCATTCACCATTTATGCACATTTAATATAGACCAGATGCTATGCTTAACATAAGAATGTGGGGTGAACAAGATGGACATGGTCCCTGCACTCGTGGCTCTGACAGTTTAGTGGGGGAAGAGAGATCTGTTAGCAAAGAGAGACTTTGAGCAAGGATGGCTGAAGGACATGGCATAGTTCCCAGGGTCTATGAAAGACTTCTTGGGCTGCTGACTTGGGTAGAAAAGTCTTCTTCAAAACTCAGTTGTCATTGTTACTGTTGTTGCTCTTGTTGGAAGACTCAAGATACATCCCTGACGTACATTAATTATCAACCAGGCATGAACAGTGTTGATTGCAAGTTACTTGTGTCTTCAGGAGAAAGCTATGTTGCTACAAAAGTGCAAATGTCATCAAAATTCAGTGAATGCTAGTATTAATAAAATTATTAGATGATTAGTTTAGGAACATTAAGCTATTAATCCCTGAGTTATACATTTTATACATTCATGAGTACTGCTTCATTGTCAGGAAAATGAGGAAATGGAACTCAGAAAAAGTCTGTCACAGAGCTTTGCTCATGGTGTATGTTCACTAAACATTTGATGAATGAATAGGTAAATGATTGACTGAATTGGCGTCACCCTATATATATCTCTCTCTTAAGATGTCTGTCAATTTATTCTGAAGTTTACTACATATTTTTCTCAATGATACCTTCAGCCTTTTTAGCTTTGGAAGTTAGACTAGAATGTGTGTACTTCTGGAGAAAGTAGCAGCAGCTAGTACATTTTACCAATATTATTATTATTATTTCATAGCATCTAGTGAACAGTGACATTGAACCCTCCAGGAGCCAAAGTCAAGCAAGCATATTTTAAAAACCATTGACTGTGTAAAACACTAATATTTTTATATTTTATGCAAAAATGGCATATGTAAAAGAGGAATTTTTTTAATGATTCACACATTTTATAGATTTAAAAAAAATGAAATTTGGAAATTTCCCTAGGTTTTACAGAGAAAATCCGTGGCAGATGAAAGCTAGAAAGACAGGCATTTTTTTTTTTTCATTTTGTACTTAACCAATTGGAGACAGGCTGTCTCCAACTATATTTTCTTTTTAATAGCTATAAAGTGAATGAACTCAAAGAACAGTCTAGTGTCCTGCTGCGATTGATATGAAAAAGGACAGGGGAAGAAAAGATTCCTCATTAATGGATTTATATTCTAGTGATAGGGTTAGGGGGTGGAAAGGTCATTTTGAAAAGTAAAGTGAAATATAGAGCATGCAGAAAAATTATCTTGTTATCTGACTCAGAAACATGAGGCTGCACGTTATCCTCTGTTCGTTTATTTTTCCTCCTAGTTATCCTTTTATTTTTAGATAAATGTGAGTCAGACAAATGAGACAAGAGCAATTTTTAGAAACTCTCTTCCTTTCCAAGCTTTTGGGAGCAGAGTTTTGCTCTTTTTATATGGTCTCATTGGAAGTGCCATTTGATTGTAAAGGAAGAAAATCTACAAGCAAGAAATTGAATCAAAATTTGGGGGTAAATTGGTAAAAAAACCAATCTTATTAAAAGTTGAAATTACTCTCTTATCAAGTGTATTAGGCCATAGTCAGACAATCTAAAACTTAATTTAAAAATCAAATTGGAAGTTTTCTCCAGATTATTAAGGAAAAAAAAAGAGAAAAAACATAACTCTGAAAGGAATTTTTTGGTTCAACAAGGAGCATGGGATTAGAAGGTAATTTTTTTGGTGATCCTATGCGTAATGATAGGCCCATTATGTACAAACAACTTCACTTAATTTTCAACACTTACTGAGCCATGGTTGTTATATTTTTTAAAAAAATTTAGATGAAGAACTTGAGGCCCTGAGAATCTGAATATGTTGTCCATAGTATCCAGGGTTTGAATCCAGCTTTGTCTGATTCCAACCCTCTACCCTTTCCCTACTCAGAAGTTCTCCTAAGGTAGCTGCTGGCTTCTAGCATTGAGGATGTGGGTGAGTAAAGCACATTGTGTCCCACTGACTTCACATCCAGACACACACAAATGGGTGACATACAGCTTGTGATGCAGGTGATAATTGAGTCTGTACCAGGCACTGTCACAGCACAGAGAAGGGAATGATCAGCTCTGCTGGGGTTGGGGTGGAGCAGGTCAGTCAAGATTTTGCGGAGGAGGAGAAAAAGCTATTTGAGCTGGGTCTTCCTTGTTGAAAAGAAACAGTAGGTCATCTAAGGTGGAGCAAAAAGTCTGCACAAAATGGCTTGAAACATCACATGGAGGATGTGATTGTAGAATTGCCAAGCACATAGTTGAAGATGAACTTCAGATAAACAACAAATAATGGGTTAATGTAAGTGTATCCTATGCAATATTTGGAACTTACTTATACTAACTTATTATTTATTATTTATTAGGAATTCAAGTTTAACTGGGCATTCTGTAATTTAATTTGCTAAATCTGACTGCACTGCGCATTCAGGCCGAGTTGGAGTGTAGCGTGTGAGGCTGACAGCACCAGGAGGGATGCTGAGAGAATTAGGTTGAGGCTTAGGTTGAGGCTTACACATGGAACCTGATCTTTGCTATATATGGGTAAACAGGATTAAAAACAGTATTACTCTATGCAGTGAATATGTTTATCTTATGACTAGGATCATTTATGCCACTTACCAGGTTAAAAACAACCAGCAATTTGAATAATGTATCATCTTCAATGAAAAGTACTTTTTTGTTCAGAGTCATATAATAAAATGACTTGCAACAAACTTCCAAATAAACTCCTCATGTCTGATTATTCTTTTCTACTTATAGGAAATGCATGAGAAAAGCAAGAAATGCTTTAGAGAGAGGGGAAAGTTAAATAAAACCAGCAGGAGGATAAAAAACAGATACATCGAAATCACATATATGGTATATATGTATTTCCTGTTTAATTTTTAAGTGGGAGCAAAAAAGACAGATGAAATTGTATTATCCTTGTGCAAATCCTGTCTAAACTAAACCAAGATATCTCAGGAGCATGGAATTCTTTCCAGAGTCACAGAGGTAGGCACCCACTGCATGGAGACAACTGGAAATCACCCCGAGGATGGCAGGTAGCATTTTTGCATTTGTTTACAATTTTAAGGGTAATAGATTATTTAAAACAATATTTTGCTGCTGTGTTTTTGCTTAATGATATCCAATGTAACTGTGACATTTGATGTCCCCTATATTTGTAGTATCAGTTGAAAAGACGCATCTAAACATTTCAATACAACGTTTAGAAAATGAAATGGCTTGTGAGAGTAGTGAATGCTTACCAATTTAGATTTTTCTCTCCCTCCTCATTAAATGTGTGACTGTGTCTTTTGTTTACTTTTCTCCTACCTCCAGAAAGGATTTAAGGCAGCTCATAAATATGTGCGAGACCTATCACTCCTACACATGTGGCCGCTCAAGCATTTTGATGATTGTACATTTCAAAGTTAAATGCAAAGACTTCTTTATAATTAACGTGTGTATGCTTCTGAGGAAAGTTATGGTAATCATTACATTTTACCAACATACTATTTTATCATTATTTCATTGTATCTAATGAACGATGGTATTAAATCCTATGGGAACCACACTATAGCATGTATATTTTGAAAACCCTTAGGTGTAAAAATTCTTTGACTTGGAGAATTTGCCGTGGTTTCATTTTTATTTAGTAGAGTATTTCACTGTCCTTTGCTTAAGCATTGCTTCACTTTAAGGAAAGAAAAAAATCTAACAGTAGTAAACACAATCTGAGTTTCATCATTAACACTTTCATATAAAGACCAGACAAATAACCACAGTAGATGTTGGTCATAACGAATGACTTTGATTCATTATGTTTTTCTGAATTATTTTTACTTTGGTATGCATGCTATTCCTGCTTAAAAATAAAGTGCCGTGAGTAATCAAAAATGTGAATTGATAAAGAGCAAGTTAATTTTTTAAACTACAGTCTAGTTTGGCTGGGAAAGGAGTTAAACATCAGCAAGAATGGTTTAGGGGTTAGGAAAACATATCTTTGATAGGGAGAGTATAGCATGTTGCAATGGAGTGACTTCCTGTTGTTGTTTTCAATGATTTGGAAAGCATCTTGCCAAATGAGCTGAATCTGATGATGCCAATATTAGGCTCCAAAGGAGTTTGAGATGGACAAATGGCAGCATCTCTCAGGATGAAGTTTAATAGGAACAAACAATAAATACATAGCTCTTTACTGGGTTCAGAAAACCAACTGAAAAAATAGTTCACATTGCAAATGGTGGAAAACAATGGTCCATGGATTTTAGGTAATAGTGAGTTCAATATAAGCCAACAGAGTGGTGGGCTGCTATAAGTCTAATATGATTTGGGGTCAATTTTGGAGCCAACTTGCTAGGCTACAGAAGATGTGATAACCCCAATCTACATTCCACAGTGGTCAAAACTTTTTTTTTTTTTTTTTAATCCTAAGTTTATATCTAGGCACCACATTTTAAGAGTATACCTTCAAAAACAAAAGATGTACTTGATGGGAGGATATAAAACTATGTCAAAAAAAGAAAAACTATAGAAATAGAAGATGTTTTACCTGGAGGAAAGAGGAGTTTTATTGTTAAGGAGGAAAGGGTTTATTCTCTCTTGTGTCAAATGCATACAAGGGTCAATAAAGAAAAGTGTTCATATAAAGATTGGCTTACTTATAAACAATCCTTTGTAAATAGAATGGGTTGTCTTAGAATATTAGCATCTCTCACCTGTTGGAGAGGATGGAGATAAATGATTTACACACTGGATCTAGATCTAGAACTTTAAGGTCCCTTCCAAATCTGATAAGCTATGATTCTAAGGATGTTTAGGATATTCACATATGTTTTCTCCTAAAACAATCAGTTATTTCAGACATTTTTGTGACATTAAAAAACAAAAACTCAACACACCAAAATACCCTTTATTGTCATGTAGACAAAGCAACTCGTTGATTGGAAATTTCATTTTGATGTGCAGGTATCTAGATGTAGTTTGTTTTGTGATTATTGGGTCATCTTGCCTGCATGCACGTCTTCTTAATATAGCTCTCAATATAAAAAGGCAAACTGAGTTACAAAAAGTACACATAAAACTCTTGCCAAAGCAGTTCTTAAAATACATTAGCTGTAAAATTTTATTGCAATCAGAAATTTTGTATTGCTTGTGCTTATGCACAACTGTCTCTTTCCAGTGTTTTGACATACAGGGAAAAATCTCTAGATAACAAATACTTGTCAAGCCCCAACCAATGGTTCCCTTGTTTTCAGGAATATTTGATATTATAAAATATTCACATGACAAAAGAAGTAAGTCAGTTCCTTGGAGTTTGTTTTAATAAGATTATAAAATCAATTCTATGGTTCTTTTTTTCTTCCTATCAACACTCCCTCTATTTCATTTTTGCTAGTCACCAGCTGGCTTTTTTTTCCCACCACAAAACGACTTTAAACTGAGAGATAATTCTACAAAAAGAGATTTGTTCCAAAAGTTACATGGAGCCAACTATGTCAGCAATGGAAAGAACTAGTACATTTTGTTTTGAAAATTAAAAAAATCCTAGATCTGGAAATTTATCTACTTAACCCGCAAATACTCTTGACTTCAGAGTTCCAAATGAAGAAGACTTGCCTTTTCTTTTTCATTTATTTCTAAAATTGTGAGGTAAAATTTGGGGGACATCTTTAAATAGCAACCCTCATAAAGTACTGCCAAATGTTAAATTATAGTATAATAGTGTGTGTATGCGTCAGTTAAATTAAATGGTTAGATGGTTAGGATGCAACATATGTATTGA
This sequence comes from Lepilemur ruficaudatus, assembly GCA_963574885.1. Classification (NCBI taxonomy): domain Eukaryota; kingdom Metazoa; phylum Chordata; class Mammalia; order Primates; family Lepilemuridae; genus Lepilemur; species Lepilemur ruficaudatus. Next base: position 15,939 of record CAUYRT010099733.1, on the reverse strand, counting down.
ACATTTTGTGACCAGGAGTCCAAATTAAGATAAGAATTTTGATGTATTCCTTAGTTAAAAACTGTTGGTATTAAATTCCATTAGAATCTTGCTTTGTGTCCTCCCTTGATATCTTAATATTATTACAAGGTACACGTAGTTCCAGAGTTTAGAAATCAGTTACAAAAACTGAAACCAGACTTGTCCAGTCAGAGTCATCCCAAATTGTCATTCAGGAAATAGATGTTTAGGCAGAAAAGCAGGTGACATGCTGCCTTCACAGTTTTATTTTCTGATAAATGCAAGCCAGTTCAATCTGCTGCTTTCCAGGTAAAATACCTAGTATATATCTGGGGACACCTGCACTAACCTTTTGCCTTAAGATATAAACTCTCAGGAACATGGCAAAGTGCGTGAGGGTTAGACAATCATGTTGGAAGATCTTTAGATATTTTGCTGTCCAGGAGAATAAAACAGAGGCTTCCCTGTTATCCTGTGTTCTAATAAACTCTTACCATATCAAGGATCACTCTAAAGCATTTCAGTGCATCTCATGTTGTCTAATTAAAGAGTAAATTTGTACATTCAAAGCATGTATTTTTGAAAAACAAAGCATTGCTAAAATATGAGGTCTTGTGGGTACACATCATTTTAATAGAGCTACATACTAAATATAATTTTTGATTCATGAAAGAGCTTAGAGCCTGCATGTTACAGAGGATTAAGTTCTATCCTAATTACTTTTTCAGAAAAGCCAGTGGAAAATTAGATGCATCCCACCAGGCAATAAATATATCACACTAAACAAAATTTAAACTAAAGAACAATCAACCCCCTTTTCTTTGTTGTTTCAAAGGAAAAGTGGATTAGACCTTTTAAGAAAAAGATCAAGAGCATTTTATGGGAAATTCAGGATAAAAAACTATTTGGACTGCAATCAAAATGTTATGAATAGTACTTTCTAAGTAATGACACATATCAGCAGTATTTGTAACCATAAGAACAATGTGATAAATTTTAATCATTTGGGACTCCAGCTCTGTGGGAAGTGCTCACTACACAGACATCATTTATAGGTTTCCAGTTATGACCTATGTCTAAAAGACATTTTAATGATAACTGGAGAAAGTAGATAGATTGCCTTCCTAGAGTGTTGAAGTTCCTGTTTGTTGTCATCCTCAGCTCTATTAAAGAGCAGAGGCTTTCAAAGGTACACTTCAGTTTAGCCGTCCGGGTGCAAGACCAAAGGGATGGAACTATCTAAGATAAAATATGCCAGAAACATGCACTCCTCAGGATTTCCTGTGGGAGTTTGACCAAAATAAAGCAATATTAATAAATATAAACTCTGGAACACTGTTATCAACAGAAACAGTGTCTTGAAATGTACCCTTGAAATTCTTCTAGTTTCCTCAGGCAGGTCAGCTATTTCAATGTAACTGTGCAAAATGTTAGACCTCCCTACGGGGACAATCGCTTTAAATTATATTAAAGACTCAAAGACTCGGATAGACATGTTAAAGGAAGGCGTTTAATTTGTTGGATGCTCTAAATCTTTGAGCTCACCCAGGGTTCTCTGGCTCCCTGACCTTGAAAACATTGGGGGAAAAAAACACATAGTTTCAAAGCATTTGAACATCAAAAAATATGCAGTTGGTCAATTTGCTTTTTATCTTTCCCCCTGTCATTACTAAATATTTGGAAAGAAAGGAAGCTCAGGTGATGCAGATGGAATAAAAGAAAGATGAAAGAAACAACAAAGGGAGAAAATACTTGTGTTCTTAAATCACAAAGAATTCTCACGCTCTTTTAGATTTCATCCCAAAAACTTGAAAAAAATCCCTTGAATGTAGCTCAAAGTCCAGTAAAATTTCCTAACCATAAATTTCTAATGGGGCAAGACTTTGCAAGATTGAGTCTTTGGTCTCTCACAGCTACCACCCAATCCCAAGCAAGCAAACCATCTCTCACGGTTAGGAAGATGCTTGCTTGTAATTATTCTCCTCCCCTCCTGTCATTTGGCCACCAAAAATGTGGGAGAATGAAAGGACTTGTGCCTCTTTTCTTTCTCACTGCATTCTGGCCTCAAAGTATTTTTTATTCCACAGAATATAATTTTTCTTAGTACAGTTAAGGGAGACATTGTGTATAATACTCTACTCAAATCTAGTCATTTTACAATCAATTTAGGGTAAAATCTTATTTTTATAAGGTTATTTTCCCAATAGGACGAATCATAAAAGTGCTTGATTTCTCCAGCTTTAGGCAAAATCAGTAGTGTACAACATCGGAGAGAACTAAGAATAGAAGACAAGGCAATAATCACTATTCTTAGCTAAAGAGTAAATAAAAACACATAAATCTCAATGAGCTTCTGTTTTCTAGTTGATGAAATTCTAAAGTTTGTTCTTTTGAAAACCAATTTCTTTAAAGGTAAGAATGATCAAAGTGGTAGCAAAGATAATAATGGACTCACCAAACATGTCACTAGAGCCATATTTTACACCTCCACTCCCAATATTATTATTTTTTTTACTGTTTCCATATTAAAATGTAAGACCTGGGATTAAACCAACAAAGTGAAATACTCAGAATCAAGGTTTGCTATTGGACACAGAAGCATCAGAATCCATATTATTTGTTACTTCTAAAGATGAGGCTCAAGTACCACTGTTCTGACTATCCAAGGTATGGCTCTGGCTCACTTCACTAACAACTGTTCTCAAGAAAACATGGTCTTTCTGCAACTGGTCTGAACCTTAAGCATCATTGACAATTTGGCCCAAAATGAAAGGGCTCAAGACAACTGAAGATGTTTAAGCCACACAATTTTCTAGTTTTAAGTGATCTTAACAATTTAGACCCTTCTGTACCCTTCCCACCCCACCAATGAACAGTTCAATGACTTGTCTAGTCTTCCAAACCAGGTCTCCAGAATCAATGGTTTATGTGTCTTCTTTTGCTGCTAGAAACCCACTACTGTGGTTAGTTTTTGTTGGTTATTATTTCTTTTTCTATTCTTTTTCTTCCTTCACGTTTAATTTTTAAATAGGGAACTCTTTAACATAATGGAAAGTCATGTCAGTGGAAATATTTTTCCAAATGCTTTTTATTTTCTCTCAATCTACTCTTTCAAGAATGCTTATCTTATGAGAAAGGACCCTATCATGGACTGAGTGTCTGTAGAGTTGTTGACAACACTGAATGATTACAGTATGACAGAAGAATGATACCTAACACCAACTTCCTGGTTTGGTTAACTGATTACATTTTCTGTGATTAATAAATGACCCTACAGATTAGCGGTGAGAACTAGTTATTTAACCATAGTAATTGTCTAGCAGAGATGTGATAGGCTATTTACTCAAGAAGTCTTTTGAACTATGGAGTACTTTTAGTCTTTTAGTTTCAATTGAAACATTTTTCTGCCCTATTTCTATTTTCTATTTTATGGCTATGGATTAAGTTTAGACAAAGGAGCACTTTAATTATGTGTTTAATTCAAAGTCTCTTGGAATCAGGAAAATTCCAGTGCATGACAAATTGTGTTGCTATTTCAGTTCACAAGACCTTTATTGCAGATTCTGGGGTTCAGGCTAACAAAGATGTAATAATAATAATCATCTATCATATGGGATAAGAAGAAATAACTAGAAGGAAAAAGGTGCATTATAGTTGATGGATAAATGGTATCTCATAAATGACAGAGGTTTGTATCTGATGCTTAGGACTAGCATATTTATCAATTCCTTTTGACTTTTTCATTCACAAGGGATGTTTATTGTTGAACAGTCAATCCAAACTGCATTGGACTTTTGAACTTCCCATTCTAATGGGAAGGCCCTGTCAGAGAGGAATTGGAATTTGTACAGATTTGAGAAGTGATGTAAGATAACACATACTGTGTTTTACAGCCTTTGAAGCTCAGACCCTCCCAGCATATAACACACACATCGTTCCAACACTCACAGAGCTTAGCTGTGATGAACAACTCTACTGAAACTTAAATTATTCAAGCACTGTCCCATCCCCTTCCTTGCCAAAAACCTCCTCCATGGACAGGCCCCTTTGAAGGCCTCTCTGTGCCCAGGAGGGAGATGTGGCCACATGTAGGGTCAGGAGGCAGCCTCACTCTGATTATCTATTAATACTTTATTATGCCTGGGAACTGGATGGACAAGTTCTTCTAATCTTAGCACAGCAAATGATCAGGTTTAATAGCACACATGCTTAACTGAGGACTATCTTTGCTTCAGTTTCCTTCATAGTTTCCATATTAAAACATCATCTGACTTGGTTAAGGTTTTCTTTATCATTAATTCCCAGATGAGATGAAATTTTAATAATTTGAAAACAGACAGCATTCATAAAATTTCTATCTTCAAATTCCTCTTCCTTCCATTTGTTCAGTCTGTCTAAAACAAAGCATGGCTTAACCTAGGTTCAATAGGATTTTACTTTGGAAATAACATCTTTGCTCCTTTAACATAAGAATATCTTACTCTTTGGACTGCTATCCTCAAATTGTGAGAAACTCAGCAATTGATGCCCAATTTCGGTGTTAAAAAAACACAGTTGAATTTAAAGGTCTTTCTTCTTGTCGAAGTGGAAGGATTGTTATATTCAAAGCACACAATTTCGTTTTCAAATAAAAGAGTTTCAGCCTTTCAGGTCTCTAATATGAATTACTGGAATTCTAAAAACAACAACAAACTGCTCAGATACTTTTCCAAGACTCACAATCTGTAGCCTTTCCATTTTGCCAAACCTCCCACCAGACAAGTAGGAAAGATAAACAAAGCAACAGACCCCTGGGTTGTACACATTGACAAGATTGCAGGGCCTAGGATTAGAATGTTTCATCCCCGTATCCAATGTCTCCCAGAAGGACATCTAGTAGGAGGAAGGAGGAAGCATGAGGTTAGGAACTTAGAAAGATTAGACAGATAGTCCAGGCGCTGAATATATGAAGCAGCCTGTAACTCATTAGCAGAGAATCTCCCAGGGGCCCCTGCAAACATCCTACAGCTGGCAAAGAAAGCAGCGTCTTCTGACAGTTGAGGCTGAGCGTCGTGCCTGTACCCACTGCCAGCCAGGGTACTGCTTGCAGTGTGTTGTGGGCAGAGTCAGGACATGCTGAAAGTGTAAAGCCTTAAATCAATTAAATCAAAGCCTTAAAGCTGAACGGAAGACATGGTGAAAAATATAATTGCTGTGATTACTTTTAGGCAAGAGACAGAGTGAAAATGAGAAGGGAAAAAAATATGTATTGTGACATTTCAAAGTCATTTTTAATTGCTCAGATGAGTAAGTGACTGTTTAGCAGGCACAGAGTAGCAAAGGCATGCTTCAGAAAAGTAAAGGAAAAAGCCCTTTATTTTTGGTGAGGAATTTACTGGGAAGTTCTTAAGGATTTCATGTTTATATTTATCCCAAGGGTTAATATTCTAAGGATAAATATAATTCTGTTACCGAAAGATTATTCTTGACATTGTTCTTTCAGTCCATCAAGGAATCATTTACTAACCTGTGGCTGTGTTTGCTTAAAACCATAGTGCACTAAGCATCTCAGAGTGCATTGGACTCTCCTATCAATCAGCAGGATAATGGAAGGATCTAGAAGGACCACAGAGGTCACTCACCCAGTGGTTCTTGATCCCAGCAGACACTGTGGCTCCTTTTAATTATAAATATTTTGTACCATCCTCTTTACTATCTGAAGTGAAATTCATATAGTTTTTCCACTTACACACATCATTTAAAAAACATTAATAAGTTTCCTAACTACAATAAAAGGGAGAAATAAAAGGTAATTTATATTGAAACACGCTTTTCAAAATGTGACAACTTAGGTGTAACCACACTAGAATATACTTACAATGAATAAATTTGGATTTAAATGAAAACAATACTCAAATACATATTGTCAATATCTTCTATATTGGCATTTTGAAATATGGGCTAAATAAATATGTTGTTCTAAATACTTAGACTCACCATGAATGTGACAATGTAAAAGGCAGTGATATAAGTATATTTTATTGGCAACTCAAATACCAGAAGAAGCTTTACATTTCTAGAGAAAGCAATTGTATGAAAATTTGATTAAAATACTTTATATTTTATGCAAAATAGAATTGGCTTCTAGGCTCACATAATGATAAATAGATTTTCCCCTTGCACCTGGGAAACATTTGAAAGCTGTGTGGACATTTTTCAAGTGGGACTTTTATGTACATAACAGGATATCAGCCATCCCCAGCCAGGTCTATTAGATACTGGTATCACAGTCCTATCTCAAATCTTTCTGAGAACCATAGTTGTTCCTTTATAATTTTCCAAACATTTTTGCACCCAGGTGTCAAGAACTATTTTTCTATTCTTGCCTTCTCAATATACATATTTAAAAGTTGAAGTTTGGAAAGGTTAAATCCTTTGTTCAATATCACACTAGTTTGTTACCAGCATCTGGACTACTCCTCAGGTTCACGGATTTATTGATCCTTTATCTAAACAGTTTTAAAGCCTTTGTAAAATCTCTATAATGGCTTAAACTCCTACACCCAGGCTCCATCACACTTTGTTTTTTTACATACTGTAGTCTTTCTCTTGGGCCAACCCTGAATACTCACCATCCCCAAAACATGCTGTCAATTTTCCACTTCAGTGTCATTTTTCACAGTTCCTAAGCTGAAAGCATCCTCTCTGATGATCTTTTTTTCAAATATACTCTCTTCCATGAAGAATTCCTTTACACTCAAACTGGAAATATTCTCCTCCTCTAGGTAACTTCTTTAGAAGGCCCTGTTCAGTGACTTGTCCTGTCACCAACTGACTTGTACTGTTTCAGGAGTGTGTCTACCTTGTAAACACTTGGATAGCAGGAACTATGCCTCATCTTTCTTTGAGTTCTGTTTACCACTTATCACAGTTATTTAATGCATGGTGGGTACTTGGGATTGGTTCTCAATTTTTATTGTTGAGTCACTGCAGTGCCTACAATCCTCAACCAAAGAGCTACTGATAATTCAAGTTAGTTTATCTTGCTCATCCCAGTCTGAGGCAAAGCAGAGCTTCAAGCAACATGGCTGTGCTGGAAACATCTGGGAAAGAACAACAGAGACATCAGTCTGGCTTGCAGTGGTCAGGAAATGAAGTGGTTCATTCCTAGCAACGGCCCATTTTGTATTTTGGAGGCAGAGATATAAACAATGACAGGCTCTGTTAAAGGCAGCTGTAGTCACAGATCTCCCAACAAGCTTCATATGTGCAAACTACAGGAAGGAGTCCCGGTCCCATATTGGGCTTCTCAGTCACACACGGAGAGTGGAGCAATCGCTGTCAGTAGTGTCATTTCTGAATACGACCCAGAACAACGTGTCCATATCCCACTTGCCATGTGAGTGAAGGTGGAAGAGAAATGGGGTAAGGTCACTGACACCAGCTGGTCACTTCTTTAGGCTGTTTATTTAACTCTGCAAAATCTGAAAAGAAATTTCATCCTTGAACAAAACAAAAAAAAAATTTTAAGTTTAAGTGCAAAACAGCCTTCAAATTAAATCCACACCAATTTTATAGATCACCTCTACCTTCAGGTTTTATTTTTTCCGAGTGTTCACTGATTGGTTGTCAGGTTGTTTGGGTTATCGCCTTCTCATCTGAACATTTTATTGTGAAAATGCAACATGTGAGATCTAACATGATGTATTAGGCATATAAGTAATCAGAGAAAAATGTAGTTAAGCTCATGGATTCTTTGGAAATGTGCATAAATATTTACAAATTATAGAGTTAAATCCAACTATTTTTGGTAAATGAAGTATATCCCAGTTTTTGTAAGTGAGAAACATCAAATTCTGGAAGGCAGTAAGATAGCAAAGGATAAAACACTGGGAAATTTGATTCACAGCCCTAGTTACAAAGTAATTACACAAATTTCACAACTCTCCCTAACGCCTTTATGGATTCACACACTTAAAATGTCTATGTGTGTGTGTGTATGTTTTTTTTTTTTTTTTTGCAGTTGTAAGTAATTTTGGTAAGAATTTTGATCATTAGCTGTGCATCTGGACAAGTCAATCTAAAGTCAATTCTTTCTTAAATGTTAAAGGCACTATTCATCATTTTTCTGGTTTCCTGGGTTCATGATTCATGGCTCATGATACCAACTTTTCAAATAGCTGAATTTATGGCCCATTTTCTTACTCGTCCTCGAATTTGCCTGAACACACAGAAATGAAAGCAGCGTTTGCCTATATGCCACTAGTGTGGGCAATGACCCACAGAAGTGACTACCTTCAGATTGGCCTCCAGATCAGAATGCTTTCATTATTCACTGCTCAGTGTGATTTGGTTAAATAGAAAATTCAATTTGCAAGAGATATTTTAATTTAGAAGAGATGCATTCCAAATAATTATCTCTATGTATCAAGTAAGCTTTAGGTAGCATTTTACATTAACTGACAAATCATCTAAAACACTAGAGAAAATGATACAAAGGATGGGTAAGCTGAACTTGGAGGGTGTGGGAAAAAGATACATTATTGTAGGAGTATGGAGGATGATCTAAATAAACAACAAAAAAATTTTTTTTGTATTATTTCTGGAAGCTAAAGGTAAAACATGACTGGTAGTGGTGTTTCCCATTTTATCAGTGGAGATTTGGTAATCATTTGGGGGACTTATTTCCACACATAAGCATCAGTTAGCGGAGAAATATACATGGAACATTAAACAGCAATCCTATGCAGTAGTAACAAACCACAGGGCCTGTCTCATCACACAGAGATGTCTGTAAAAGGGTGTGTACAAGGCGGTTTACTTTGATGAATCATTAAGAATCCTTTCTAAAGGTAGGTATAAATTAGTTTGACTATTTGGATTAAATCAATTGATTTCATAAAATTGGGTAGATACCTGGTGTAATTAAAAAAAAAGCAACACTAATTATTTTTTGACCTGAAAAACCGGTTATTTACGTCAATATAAGCAAACTGGGTGCATATTTAGACAAAGACTCATAGAACTAGGAGGGCGGGCTTTGAAGGGAGAACGTATAGAGACCGGTCGAGAAGGATTCCCACGGATCTGGAGCTGTAGGATCTGTCTCTTGGCAGTTAGGTCCTAGACCCATGGGCCTGGGCTAACTGTCAAGAGTGACATGTTCACATTCCAGAGAAAAGTATCTTACAAGAATAATAACTCCAGTGAAAAAGAAAAAAAGTGTCAATTCTCATTTATTTACCAATAACGTTAGCCAGAGCAAAGGAATTTGGCACATCCTCCTCCTCTCCTCTGACTTAGACAAGCGATATTTTTCTTAAAAAATGATTTCTGTGGGCAGAAAATATATTGAGAAAAGTTAGTGATAATAATTTTGTACTTATTAAAAAAATCCTGGGTCAACCTCCGTAGCCATCCAATGCATGAAACTCTCCCAAGAACCCCAGGCTCAGGGCCCTTTACAGGGATCCAAGCAGACACATTTCCAGATGAAATTCCTCCTTAGGATGGAGAAGCCCTGTCTATGGTTTTTCACTCTAAGCTACCTTTCAGTTTCCTGTCTAACATGCAATTCAATACCTGCCTCTCCTCAAACTGGGTTCATCTCTTCTTCTTCCGCATACTCTAGGGCTTTCTGCCTGCCCCTACACTTCCACTCAAAATTTACCCATCCTTAAAGACTTACCTCAAATGACACCTCTTGTAAGAAGGGTTCCTCCATCATTCCAGCTAAATTCATCTTTCTCTTTGCAATATTTTCACACTTCACACACTCGATAAGTGTGCAAACATATCGGGAGGAAAGAAGGGGAAAAGAAAGTTTTATCATGTATTCAAGATTTTTAAGAGCACTTAAAAATAGCTTTTATTGTTTCATTGTACTAGATTAATAATATATATTCATTGAAAATAAAAACAACAATTCTACTAATAATTTAGTGGATACCCTTCCATTACTTTCATCTATGTATGTGTATGAGTATATATGTGTAGATATATTACACTTTTTACAAAAATTAGATCACAGGATAAAGTTGTTTTTAAACTGTTTGTTTTATTTATTGATATATAACATATATAGTTCCACACTTCTAATCAAAAATTTCCAGTGGCCGCATAATGTTTCTTTGTATAAAGACAGTTTATTTAACTAATGTTTTATTTTGGGATATTTCAGTTTTTTCCATTTTTTTCTATTATAAACATTCTTATAGCAAAAGTATTTTTATACATTCATTCAAAATATTTATTAGGCATCTGTAGTAAGCATTTCATTATGATTTTCTCTTCATAAAATAATAAAAATTTTAAAATCTCGGTAAAAAATGTATGAATACGTTGAAGTATTGATTTCCCAATGTTCTCTTCCAATTAGGATATATATTTATTTTCACACCTTTGCCAACATGTTGAGGAAAATCATTTTGCATTTATTTGATTTCCAATAGGATTTTATATTTAAAAGTATGTTTTGGATATTTTATTTCTTTTTTATTCTTCTTTTGTGAATTAGCAGTTCTCATCCTTTCTGCTTCAAAAATATTAGGTGTTCATCTCTTTTTTTTTCTTTATTGAAGTGTAATTTACATATCATGCCTTCACTCCATTTTAAGTGTACAATTAAATGGTTATTAGTAAATTTACCAAGTTTTACAGCTATTCACATAAATCAGTTTTAGAGGATTTCCTACCCCCTATTGAGACCCCTAATACCCATCTGCTTTTTAAAATGTTAAGCAGATTGTTTGTCTATCACTATATTGAAAATATTACCATTAATTTTTTCCTTTTTTCTGGTTTGCTTACATTTTTTAAAACAGACTTTAAAAATAATTTTCATAAAGTCAAATCTGTCAGTCTTTTATGTCTTGGTGTCATGCGTGAAAAATTCTACTATACAGCTCTATAGATTGATATTTTTGAAAAAAATTGTACCTTTATGATTGCGGTGATTTTGTATTGTGTCAACATAACTACTTGCAAGTGCATTTCACAGGATTCCATTCCCCACATAGTTTGTGCAAGATTTGGAAGATGCAAGTAAAGCAGGGAATCTATGCCTGTTGTGCTCCAAAGTTTGGTTCAGGGTCAACAGGTGCTGTTTCAGCTCAGACATGTTGTCGTACATCTGCTGGCTCACCTGGTTGGTCCTGCCAGATTCTCTTTCATCTTCTCCAACTCTGGAGCCAAGTCCATGTTTAGATCCACCAGGAAAAGACCCAGCTTCTGTTTTAGGACCACTGCATTATTTAATTTGGTGACTTCCTTCCACTAACATATATGATCTATTATAGATGCACACATACACTGTATACATATATACACACACACTGATATATATACACACACACATATACACACACGCACATATTTTTGTCCCTCGGTATCTGCAGGGTATTTGTTCTAGACCTTGCAGATACCAAAATCCACAGATGCTCAAATCTCTTATAAAATGGTGTAGTATTTGCATATAACTTATGTACATCCTTTCATATGTTTTAAATAATCTCTAGATTACTTATAATATCTAATGTAATTTAAATGTTATGTAAATAGTTTTGTTATTCTATATTTGTCATTTGTATTATTTTTTATTGTTTTATTATTATTATTTTAATATTTTCAGTTCTTGGTTGGTTGAATCCACAGGTGCTAAACCCTTAGATACAGAGGGTCAAATGTATATGTATTTTAATGACTTCCATAGGTATATAAGAGCATGAATATTTTTTCTTGGTGTGTTTAATTCACAATCAGCCACCTTTCTGAAATTTATTAGTTCTAACAATTTTTAAAACCATTCTTTTGGATTTTCTGATAAAGATTTACAAATAATGATGTCTTGTATTTTCTTCTAAAAATATTTGTAAATGTTTTTATTTTCCACACATTAATGACAATCTAAAATATCCAAGCAATGCTAATCTGTTGAGATTTTTAGCAACGTGTTTTACTTAATTAGCTAGCATGGACAAACCAGTAAGCATTGCTTTCTGGTGAAGTTACAAAATTGATGACAAGCAGTATTTTTCTAGGAATCTTGACCAATTAGTAGTTGTAATTAAAGGCAAACATTATTACATAATACTTGAATTTTCTAATCATGTGCATTTAAATTGCATGGTGAAATCCATGTCATAAAACAGGCCTCGTGAAGCAGTGATGGAAGAGAAATAGGGGTGAATGACATCTTAGCTGACTTCTTTTCTCAGGTGAGAGAACCTGGTGCCTTGGTTCTCGGGGATCTTTGAACCAGATTTTCATGCAGGAGAAGGAGAGGTTGGCCTAGCCCCTCTGAGGGTGAGAGGTAGAGGAGAAACCGATTTAGGGTTTCTGGAGTTTTGGTCATGTGTGTGTGTGTGTGTGTGTGTATGTGTATGAGTGTTAAAAGTGGACAGGGCTGAGTCTCTAGTTAATTGCAAAATAATATATCATATTACATGTTCCTCCCTCCCCTCCCTTGCTCTTTCCATGTCACCTTGTCGTCAGCGTAGGAGCAGCTTGGGTGGTAATTAGGCAGTCTCTGCCCACATTAGGAATTGCCGCAGGGGGACCTAGCTATCATATAACCCTTGTTTAGATTTCTCTACGTGGGATTTGAGGCTGAAGGCTTCTAATGGACAAGTAATAAACTCTCCTGGGAAGAGACCTTTTCCCTGCTACTACCACAGCTGAGATGTGGTTTTCATTCCGCCTTCCCCAAATGACTGTCTCTCAGACAACCTCTGTATCCAAAGGCAGAGCTCACTGGGCTAGGTTTTTTTTCATAAAAAGGTTGGACAATTTTCATTGCAGCACTTTTTCCCCGCCAAAATCATTGACTTCTTCCAAGCCAGAGTATCCTCTCCAACCTCTTTTAGCTCCAAAGATTCTGGGATGGAGCAGGATCTGATTTTTCTTTTTTTTTTTTTTGCATTTACTGGCCCAAACTATTTAATAAGTGTGTTAGAGAAGACTTTTGCTAGGTGATTAAATTTCCTTAAGTATTTTGTCTGTACTCATTGGTTTGAAAAAAAATGGTGGAATGTATTAAAAATACTTTTATGAGGCAAAGTCATAACATGTAACCAAGATGTCTGTACCCCCATCTTATCCTGAAATAAAAAATAAAAACATAAAAATACTTTGAAAAATAGATTGGAAAAATATGCAAGAAAAATCCCTTGTGGTTTTATTTTGTGTAAATTGTGAACGGCTTTCTGGCCCTAGGTACCATTGTGAACTGAGCAAAGATATTTTGGAGGTACTCCAGAGTTTGGCGGCAAGAGTCAGTTCAAATGTTCATATGGCAGATAGTTCGGTTCTTACAACACCCAGATCAGACTTATATTTCGTCACCTGCATTCTTGTTATCTCCAGGTACTCAGTTTTAGAGGAACCCTTGGCTTCTTATCTTAAGGGAAGGGAATAGAAAAAGTGACAAAGACGGTGATGCTAGCACAGGAATTGTTGACTGCAAAAGCTGATGCTTCAGACATCGGGGAGTGGCCAGGGTGAGACATGTTAGGGGGTTGCTGTCCACACATGGAGCCCACCTGGAGAATAGAAGCAACCGAGTGGAAGGCATTTTTCCTCCATGATCGCAGCACAAGATTCTCAATGAATTTTGACTTCTGGTATCCTATAGAGCTCAGTTTATTGTTATTGTTGTTTTGATTGTATTAGATGTATTTGATTAGGCTCCTCTATTCCCAGTCACTCTGAGCACAGGAATCAGATATCATGTGAAAAGCACCCCGTGCTGTGGATAGATGGGAAGCCAGTGCCTGTGCCCACCCTCTTGCCCACCCATGCTCACATATCCTCAGCTGCTTCACCAAGAACCTGTCAAGAAAGACTTCAGGAATAACCTAAGCCTTTAAATAAGGGAGCTGGGAGAGCCACAACCTAAGATCACAAAACATTGTATCTTTTTAAGAAGTTACTTTTAAATCCTTCAAACCTTGACAGATGCCTTTAAACTGTATTTCTGGTGATTTCCTCAAAGGGAAGTAGAGTCCTTTAGAAAAGACAAAAATCTATCTATATTCTTTTCTTTTTACAGAGCAAGGATCTAAGTTAACCAGATCTATGAAGCAGGATGGAAAACCCCAGTGTTCTCGCACATGTTAGTGGGAAAGCGTCAGGGATACACTCATGTTTCTTTGCTTTCTTCCTTCTCGCGTTTACCATTTGGATAGTTCATAATATGTAATACATAAGGCCTAAACATTTTAACAGCTACTGATTAAGTCATAACATTCTTATTCGGACAAATTAAACATAATAGTGTAATTAAAGTAATTTCTCCTCCCTTAGTCATTGACATCACTGTATTAGGCATAGGAATGTGAATCCCCTTCTCAGCTGGTTTCCCCAGCAAGGAAAGTGTGGGATGTCCAGTGCTGGTCACGTTTTCCTCATCCACTTTATACTATCAAGGCCTATTTCTTAAGCTGGACAGGTTTAGAGGCATTAAACTTCACAACTTTCAATAATAATAGTAACTACAGTCGGTACTTTATATACCTCTCATGTAGAGCCAGGCACTGTTGCAAACACTTTTACATCTATAAACACACTTAATCCTCACAATCAACCAGGAAGTGGGTGTGACAATTATTAATATTATCTCTGTTCTATAGAGTAGGAATCTGAGGCACAGAGAGGTTGGATGATTGCTTTGTGATCACACAGCTAACAAGTAAAGGAGCTTGGGTTTAAACACAGGCATTCGGGCTCCAGAATCCACATTTTGAACTTCTATGCTAACCTGCCTTAAAAGTAGAAAAAGCTTTGAATCAGACCTATGTAGCAATAAATTCAGGGTGATAAGCCAAAACACAAATTGCCCTTCCTTTTAGAAATCAATTTAAAGCCTGGTTATAATATCAGAAAGATTCTAGAATAGTTTAGTTTAGTTACAGTAAAGCATAAGAATATCAATTCACCTGGAAAGGAAGAATGCAAACACTAACAATTATCTGACATCTTCATAAAGAATAGAATCAAAAGAAAGTGTTTTGGAAAAGCAGGAAAAGGGAGGAAGCTGACTAGTAATAGTGCCAGGAAAGAGAAAGACACGCAGATGCAAGATGCGTTCACATTCTAAGATTTGCGAAAGACAGTGAAAAAATATGTGGGCAGGTAAAAGGAAGGAAAAGGAAGAAGGAAAAGGAAGCTGCAGAGAAGTGTATCCACCAAAAGCCACGTTCAATCGAGTTAGTGATGTTTGTGAAATATTTTAAAAGTTATAGTCACTTATAAAGAGGATGAAAAATAATCCAAGTAACTGAGAGGCAGGAGAGCAGGCACCTAGTTGACATAGGGCCTAAAATATTATATAAAAAGAAAAATAATACTTATGTACTTGTTCCTATTATTTCATTTGTTTGGAGATAAGGAATAGAAAAATCAGAAATATATAAAAATTGGCAAAACAAACACGTACTATTTATTAACCAAGAATAATATTCTGATTGCAGTTGACATCTTTAGTATTTAAGAAAATAATCTAAAAGATAAAAAAATCTTGGTTAACAAGCATTAATATGCATCAGATAACTTGTGGCCTTATTATAAGTGTCACTTATCTTAACGTGTAATAGGAGGTTAGCTACCAGATCCTATGGAAACCTAACAGAGTCTGTTAGGTCACCATAACATGCTTAATTTGTCTAATTACTTGACAGAAGTAAAGTAGCAGCAAGCGAAACAGCTGTAAGAGAAAAAAATCATAGTTTAAATTAACTGCACAAAGAAAACAGTCCCCTAAAATGAAAATAATTAAAAGATTCTATGAATGAAATGTGTGTCTTTAGATATGGAGAGATGTTCAGTTTTATTTCATAACTTCTCAGGCCCATGTGACTAACAAAAATTAAAATAGACCGACAAGAATTAATAAGTAGCAAGAGAGAAAAAAAATATAGAGATAAAGAAATTATGTCATTCTGTAGGTTGTCTGTTTGCTCTTGT
>CAUYRT010099731.1:0-16369 GCA_963574885.1 Lepilemur ruficaudatus | reverse complement strand
TAGAAGACCTGCAGGTTCATGTTCAAACCATTCCAACTGCTTTAAAGGTTGCAGGGTAAGAATTTATCTCCTCGGTATTAAGTACATTAAAACACTAAAAGCAATGGAATGACTTCTGCTGTGCTAAATAAAACTTCCACTTGATACCTTGAATCCTCTCCTGACCCAGACTACTTTACTCAGATCCTACTTATGAGGCAAATGGGTTGTCATTAGTGGCAGGGTATTTTTAAAGTGCAATATTCGTTGTCCGCTGTCAGCCGCCATCCCTGCAGACGGGGGATCTCTGAACTCACGCTGTGCTCTGAGCTGCCGCATCCTGCGTCCCACAGTAGGCAGGGCTGGTGACAGGGTGTGCTCACAGCGCGACCTGCGTTTCTCAATCAAATTTCTTCTCCCTCAGTTCTCTGTTAGTTGTTTATAGATTCCCACTCTTTTGTGTTGAAAACTTCTCACTTTTTTGATTTATAAAATCAATTTTATTTCTGTTGCATTTTTTCTATTTATGATTGGGATGGTCTGGGCTGGTTGTCTTTGGAAATCCATGACTACCCATTGGGAGGGAAATTAACAAGAGAAATATCCAGTCACTTGTCAGCAGAGTCCTGGGAATCTCAGCTCTCCCTGGTTTGACGGGAAGCTCTGGAGTCATGACCCACCTCGAGTTTCTCCTTTTTGGGAGGAGCAGCATTAGAGGGGTGGGGAATGGAGGGCAGTTTATCCCTTTTCTCCTGGTCCCAGGAAAGGCTCTGTTAATACCTGTCTGTGTAAAAGGTTGCCCCAAAGCTAATGGCAAATAGTATTAACCTGACAGCAGCTGAGCACCCTCCCAGCCAGGGGTCCTGTCTGCTCAGAGCAGGATGTCACTGAGCCCCCGGCTGCTGCCAGACGAGAGGCGGCCGTCTGGACTCTGTGGGCTTTTCTCTGACATGGTCCAGGAAGTCAAATATGCCTTTAGCTTTTGGGTTGGGGGATGCGTAGGCGATAGCCACAGCTTTCCCTGTGTGTCCCCATATCCGGTTTTAATGTTTGATGGATTGAACTGGTTTTAGGTCCTCACTGATACAGACTGTGACTTGTCGCTGTCCCAAGTAGATTCTGTGCTTCTTAGCCAATGTGGGCTTGTGGGCTTCCCAGGGTCAGGGACGGGGTCACCCTTGTGCACACAGCATCGACCACGGGGCCTGGTGCTGAGCAGGTGCACAGTGGCTGTTGACATGGCAACTCTCTGCTCTTCATAGTGAAAGCCAGTTTACGTGCACGTCAGCGTCATTGGCACCTGTGGCCAGAGGTACACCAGGCAGCTTTGGTGTGGCGCCGTGATTGCTTTAAGTTACTCAGTTGCCCCGGGCATGAGTTCTGGGATTGATTTCCAGACTAGAATATTAGCCCAATGCTCAAATTAGCAATCAGCTTCAAGAGCATGGGGTAATTATTTATTTTGCTAAATAACACAGACACACTCTGGCTTAATTACAGTAGTTATGCTGCGAAAAAGAATTGTGATGTTTTCCATGTCACTGTATCTCCTTAATGAGACTTCACTCACTTTTATTGGCAATAATCTGCAGTGCCCTTTGGTTTGAAATGATTTTCCAATTTGCTGATGTCATTTATGATAGAGGGAACATTTCTAAACTACTTTTTTGGTGGTGTAACAATTGAATTTTGGAAAAGCCTCCGTGTTGATCCCTGGATACCCAGGAAGTTTGAATCTTTGCTGTGCTACTAGGTAGCTGGGTGGCATTGGACAAGTTATTTAACATTTCCGGGCCTCAATTTACTCTGTAAAATAAGTGGGTTCATTCTTTTATTGTCCCAATGGTCAGAAATTGCCTAGAAAATATGTGGAATTTAAGGTTGTAATTCACCTGTTAGTTTCGGTAAGGTCCAATGATGAAAAGTGCTGGCATTTCTAACTAGTGTTGCTATTACTCTAACTGATGAAGTTGATAAGGGCAGCAAGACAGCTACTAAGTAATTAATGCCTTCAGCAGCTAGGGCACTAACTCTTCCAATGCCTACACTATGCCTTTGTATGTCTACCCGGTATCTAGAAATGAGCATCTCACTGACAGCATCCTGTCCAACTCCATCCACTGCTGAAGAGTGACCAGGACAGTCTTGGAGTCTGGTTTCCATTATCGCAGGTGAGCTAGGACCTGGCTTCTCACTGCCTTGACATCCAACCTCTGGCTCTGAGTCCCATCTCCCGTGAACACGCCCCTCTGCATGTTGCTGTAATTGTCTGGGCTAATCACCGCAGAGGCCTGCTTGTCAAGGCAGCCTTCTGGAGGGATCTCCATCAACCTACTAATCAGGACACCTGGTCCCCTCATTTTAAAAACAATTGTTTATCTTAACCATTGAGTTTTCTTGGTACCCTCTTACATGTTACACCATGATCCTGGCCCTGAATTCAGGCCTCAGTGAGTGCCAATGGAAGGGTCCTTCTTCCCGATGGCTCATGTTCCATGAAAACGTGTTGGCACCACCAAGGCCACTATGTTGCCTCAGTTTACTTGTCAGCCCAGCCTAGCCTTTGCCCGATATTTAAAAATCGCTGGGAGGATTTGAGCTTAGAAAACTGTGGCTAGACACCAGACAGCACCAGCCCCTCTAGGAGACTCAGGAGAATCAGGTGCTGTATCTGGAAGGGGCAGGGGTAGATGACAGGTAGATGCACCTTATCCAGATGACGCGTTTGAATAGATGAAGAAGTGTGTAGGGGGGTCGAGGGGGAGAGGGTCCAAGCAACTGATCAACCAATGGAAGTTGTAGTTTAGGTCGGTATCATTAACATTGTTACCATCATCATTATTATGATATTTTATATTATTATATAACTGCTTATCAAGGTGCATATTTTCTCCAGATAGCTGCTGGCCTGAGAAGAGAGGCGAGTAAATAGGATAATTTTTCCAATATGCTTCTTTGTGTTGGTTAGAAGTGATCTCGCTTGCTGTTTCTAGACCCTTATGGAATCACCTGAGACACTGATTAAGCTTTTCGCAGTATTGCTGTTGTAAATCCCAAGCACAAAAGTGACTCTGAAATTTAGCTCCGGTTTTTACGTTGGTCTTAGTTGGGCGTGTAACCTTGTTACCCACTTTCACGCCTTGCAACTAAAACGCTGTGTGTTTGGGTTAATGTTTGGGGAGAGAGGGTGACCAAAAGATGTTAAAAGAAGAAAACTTGGTAATAGGAGCCGATTTGTTCTAAAAATGGAAGAGATTGACTTTTTTTGGTAAGGAAAATTATTTTTTTCTATTGAATTAAAATTTACATACCATGAAATTAACCATTTTAAAGTGAACAATCCAGTGGCATTTAGGACATTTTCAGTGTTGGGCCACCATGGCCTCTGTCTAGTTCCAGGACATTTTAAGCAGTTAGGGAGCTGCTCCCCGTTCCCCACCCCTGGTCTTGGTGAACACCAATCTGCATTCTGTATCCATGGATTTAGTTGCTCTGCATGGTTCATGTAAGTGGAACCATACAACACATGGCCTTTTGTGTCTGACGTCTTGCACTGAGCATAACGTTTTTGAGGTTCATGCATGTCGTAGCATGGACCAGAACTTCATTCCCTTTTACGTCTGAATAACTGTCCATCGTATGCATAAACCGTAATTTGTTTATCCATCTGTTGACGGACATTTCGGTTATCTCTGCCTTTTGGCTATTGTGAATAGTGCTTCTGTGAACATCCATGTTCAAGGATGTGTTTTCAGTGCCTATTTTCTGTGTGGAAGGTGGGTGGGGAGGGTGCAAACCCAGGTGAAGAATTTCTAGGTCATATGGTGATTCTGTGTTTAACTTTTTGGGGAAGAGCCAATCTGTTTCCAGGATTGAGTTTTTGAAAATAATAATAACCACAACAGATGCCTTAATGCTCAGGCTTGAATGCCAGTTGGGATGGGGTCTCCTGGGGGGTGGGGCTGTGCAGAGTCGGCCTTTCTCCCTGATGCAGCTTGTGGGAGACCAGAACGGAGTCTGAGCAGTGATTTGTGTGGAGTCTTCCTGTCCACCCAGTTCTGCAGTTGTTGGTGGGAGGCAGCCTATTATCTTAATATACAGAGTGCTGAGTCTACTTCAGCACAAGCTGCCTGGGTGCTTATAATCAGGCTCGGGAAAGCATTACTGCAATTCTGATTTAATATCAGCTCTATTAGAACCGATATTCTCTCATCAGCCCCATGCAAATGATAATTTATGTCTTTATCAACTGTGCATTTCTCACTGGGTTTCGGATCAAACCTGAATATGTGTGTATATACATATATATATATATATCCCTTTTTTTAGAGTATAATATATTTCACTTTCACTTAAAGGTGTCTAAATGGATTATGAAAAGATTCAAACTCAAAACTGATCTTATCATAATTTAAAAAATTTATCGGGAGAAAACTGAGCCACGCAGACAGCCAAGTAATGCAATTATTCTGATTTACCGAGCATCTTCTCTCTGTCTGGCTCCATCCACCCCTTTCCTCATGAGAGAGGATTCTGAAGAGTCCTTTTAGCTAAGATGGTTAACTCTTCCTTGCCCTGATTTTCATTTCTCAAGAAAGAAAATCCCTTTAGGGCCGGGCATGGTGGCTCAACGCCTATAATTCTAGCACTCTGAGAGGCCGAGGTGGGAGGATCGCTCAAGATCAGGAGTTCAAGACCAGCCTGAGGAAGAGCAAGACACCGTCTCTACTAAAAAAATAGAAAGAAATTAGCTGGATAATTAAAAGTATATATATATGTGTGTATATATATATATGTATATATGTAATTAGCCGGGCATGGTGGCACATGCCTGTAGTCGCAGCTACTCGGGAGGCTGAGGCATAAGGATCGCTTGAGCCCAGGAGTTTGACGCCACGGCGCTCTAGCCCGGGCAACAGAGTCATACTCTGAAAAAAAAAAAAAAAAAAAAAAAAAAAAAAAGGAAAAAGAGAAGAAAATCCCTTTATTGTTTTCCTCCAAGAACCTACAGTTTTTCTTTTCCCGCTCTGAGGTGAAATTGTTAACGTGTTAGTTTTGGGACTCTTATGTTCATTCTTTCAACTTTAGTTAATATTGATCAACTTTTGAGATCTTGGGGTAAAGTTCAAACAGACTTATCTGGGTAGTTTTGATTTTTAATTTGCTTCCTTTCAAAGTGTAGATAAAAGTATTTTGGTCTTGTGAATTGGTTGAGCTGTTCTTTGCAAAGAGAAACACCAGGTCATTTGGTATCTGTCTTCTTGTTAGCTGAGGTCTGGGTGACATTTTTATCGTGGACTAACCAGGGACTACGGCTTTCAGAAGAGGAGAAACTTAGGTAGGTACAAAAAGAGGGATTTATTGAGAGGATGCTGGGTTATCTCATGAAATAACCATTTGAATGATGGGGCCTCTGGATGGTCAAAACCAAGAGTATTTCCAAAGACCTCAGAGGAGGGAGTTCCCGGAAGCTCACTTGAGGGTTCTCCCCTTAATAGCAATTAATCTCTCAATCTTATTCTCTGCGACTTGAAACTCGGTTTATGGAAAGGAAACCAGACTGGCTTTTCGCCAGCCAACGGACTGGCCTCCCATGGGTCAGATGTTGCTCTGGCTGCATCAGCTGTAGCCAGGTTTGGGAGGGAGGAAGGATGACCCAGCACCGGCAGCTGCTGGAGTCCAAACCTAGGGGGAGTCTTTCTCAGGGAAGTGCGCTAAGAGCCAACTCCCGTAGGCGCCCCTAAGACACCGCTCTTGTTGGGTATTATCTGTGTAACCTAATCTCTGCCTTCCGTGTGCACAGACTGCGTGGTGAGGACGCCATTGGGCTTGGGCCTCTCAGCGTTCTTGTCTGTTTCCTTTGGTGGCAACTCCTTGCTTTACTTTGTGGGGGGGGGGGCGTCTTTGTCTTATCATGAGCATTAGGGGTGGGACTATGAATCAAGGTGTCTTCCTCTTCCCTGACCAAGGGGTGGGGCTCTGATGGTGGTCAGCCAATCATATGCTTTCCTCTGGGACCCCGAGTCTGCGGTAGATTGATGTGAGCTTGGCCGAGACAGCATGAACATACTAACTTTGTCTGTGCAACTGGTGAGGCTGTTCATTTGTTATGTTACCCAGACTCCTAGAGACACCCTGGTCTCTATTGTTCCTGAGACCTATTTTTTCAGCTTTTCTTTTAAATTAGCGAGCTGGTGTCCTCCAAAAAATTCAACAAATTCTGCTCAAGTTAGAGTCAGTGCCTGATGCTTACAACCGAAGATCACTAACCGATTCACTGTTAAAGTCAGGATCATGGCTCTGGAACATTGGGGGAGGGAGTCCTTTTTCACTTGACTGTTTTTACCAAGGCCAAGATTGTCTCAGGGCTACATCCTGCAAGTTATTCATGAAAGAAGACCAAAAGTCTTCTTTGATTTCCTCTTAATCAGAAAACCAGTCTGGCAAGAGGCGTGCACATTCTAATTGAGATTCTATAAATGGCCTTCTGTTTTAACTGTAGGTCCGTATTTTTGACTCCTGCAAAGTGGGACGGCAAAGTGAGCCCCGTTTGCATGCTGTTTCTCTTCCTTCCCTTTTTCACCTCTGCAAAGTCCCCCTTGTCCTTCCACACTCTGGCTTGTTCCCACAGGCCCCCACCAGCGGTGTTAATTGCTGAGTTTTGGGTGCTGCCCACCCAGTGTTACTGCTCTTAGAAATATCAGCACACCGTAATATAAGTAGCTGAGACTTCCTGAGTGCTGGAGCTAGGTCTAATCCTCCTCTTCCCTGTTAGGCCAAACCTGGGACTTGGTTCTTAGCAGTACCCAACAAATCCTTACCACACTGAATTGGTTTACTATTCTTTTACCAATAACTGTAGCTGAGATCTCATTTTAGAGCTCTTTGAAGTTACTGTGGTTCCATCCATTGCATTAACAGCTCTGGGGCTATCCTCTGGAAGAGCTTTGCAATCTGAATTTTTAGTGTTAACTGTGATGATATTAGGCAGGTTATACTGAAAATAAAGACCCTGCGTGGCTGCCACACCAGCTGCTTGACTTATTCCACTCACTGCAAACGGAGTTACTCCAAGCTTCTGTTTCTCCCCATCTTCGATTCCAAGAGACAACTACAGTCCACCTGGCCGTCTTTTTCTTGCTTTTTTCCCTACTGTCTTTCAACCACAGAATCTACTTGTCCTGCAGTTTAAGTATCAGCAAGAATGTTAGAATTGCCTGGGACTGAGAAAATAACGCGTGCGTCTGTGCACACGTGTGCGTGTTTGTGTGTATTCAAACAGTTATTTGAGCAATGAGAACCTGGTGAAGAAACAGCTATTAATACGATGACTTCCCAGTGAAGAGGGCGTGAATGTAAAGTCAGCTATGATTCCTGCGTTGTTACAGTGTGTTATCGTGTTGTATCACATTATTAGTGGTTATAGCGCCAGTACACTGTGTCGTTGGTGTATTATTGCACTGTGCAATAGTGTATGGGTTACGAGTGAGGACTGTGATGTTTGCCGCCTGGGATTAAATCTTGGCTCCCTACCCCGTCTGCTGGCTGTGTGACCCTGGGTAAGTTGGGGCAGTCTGACTAAGAGATACATTTTTGATATTTTATTACAACAAGGTGGTTAGTCTCACATATTTCTGGGGCAGATGTGAAAAATTCCAGGTCTAAAGGAACATGGGCTCTGAATGGATTTTGGTGTTTTGTTTCTAACAAGCTTTGGAAATTGACATTAGAGGCACAGAGGGCTGTGACAATTTCTCTTGATCTACCCTCTGGAACATTATTTCATCGAATTATATTGTCTTCTAAATATGAAGCTGTCAGGACCCTCTGAGGGTTTGGTCACTGTGAAGTTTGTATTTCCCAGTGTCAGGAGAAAAATGTTGCGTAATCGTTGGTTGTCTTAATTTTGTTTTGACTGATTTGTTATGTTCGTTGGATTTCTCTACTATGTTCTGTCGTGGTGGAGCCACTGTTGGGGGGTGTTCAGCTCACGCTAGCTGAAGTTAAGGGGACTGAGTGGGAACTGAGCAGTCTGAAGACCTCAAAGAATGTGTGCGGTCCTGAGTAGCATCGTTTTCTTTCCCCTTTCCCAGGTGGTGGTTGTTTTGAAATTTGTTCTGAAACCGTAGGGAGTCTGAACTCTGTTACCCTTGACTGCTGAAGTTCCCATCTGTCCTCCACCTTTTACTTTGAAATACTATTTAGCACAACCTTCATGACCCTATTATTCAGCATACTTGGTGGACATTGGTTTACTACAACAGGTACATCTCCCTTCCAGGGAAGTGCAAGAAGGCTCCTTCTTCCTTAGATTCCCAGAGGAAGGCTGCTTTTGCAAATAGGAAGCAGAAGGCCGGAATCCCAGGCCAACGGGTATAGCACAAAGTGGCTTGTCACTAACAAATTTACTAGGATATTATTGAACTCTTTGAACTCCACTCAATATGGCTCTTTGTATTAGTCAGGGTAATTAATGTTAGCTGCTTTAACAAATAACCCTCTATCTCAGCAGTGGAACACGGTCTAATGAGGCTTGGATGGAGTTTCTGAGCCACATCCAAGTAGCTACAAACAAGTCCAAGCAGTAATCAGTGGTCCTGGCTGCTTCTGTCCT
This sequence comes from Lepilemur ruficaudatus, assembly GCA_963574885.1. NCBI lineage: Eukaryota > Metazoa > Chordata > Mammalia > Primates > Lepilemuridae > Lepilemur > Lepilemur ruficaudatus. The sequence continues at coordinate 7,776 of CAUYRT010099731.1, read as the reverse complement.
ACGTCTATGTCATCTGGAAACTGTGCTTGTTGCTATGCCATCCTTGAGGTTTCCATGGCAACCCTGGAAGATCTCACAAGATGTTTCTCAAAGGCCAGGACTGGATGTGGCTTCTGTTACCTCTGCCCACCTTTCGCTGGTCAGTATGCAGAGACGTGGCTTCAAGGGAGGCTGGGAGGTGCAGCCTTCCCGTGTGCCCAGGGGGAAGAAGTGGGGAGGTGAACATGTAGCATGGCCAAGCATGTTTTTGCCATTTTCCACCCTTCTGCTGTGTCTTTGTCTCTTGCTGTGCTCTCTCCTAAATGCTTGTTTCCATCTTTTACCTTTAAAAAAAAAAACAGCCTCACATTCTCCTCTGAACTTCCGTTGAACTTGAGTTCATACTTTTAATGTTTATCATTGGATCATATGCTGTCCTGTATTATTACTTAAGTGTTTCCCACGTCTTGATCTCGTCTGTTCCACTGAAAGCTAATCATTATGTCCCGAACGTGGTCTCCTTGAAGAAGTTTTCCCTTTGTCTGCAAAGGGCTGCTCAGTGCTTAGAAAATGAAAACAGCTTCTATTTTAACTCTTAATATATGCAAAAAGCTCTTAGCACAGTAGAAATAGACACTTTCTTAATTTTACAGACCGTGTTGTCCAGAACTGTAAAATAAACATTATACTTAATAGGAAATCAAATTTAGGGAGAAGACAAGGAAGGCCGTTAGTATCACTGTTCTGACATCATACTGAATGTCTAGCCAAGGCAATAAGACAGGGAAAAGAAGTGAGTTATAAAGATTACGTATCAGTTTTTGCTGCATAACAAATCACCCCAAAATGAAGTTGTCTGAGATAGCAACCATTTACCTAGCAGATAATTATCTGGCTCTGCAGTTTGGGCTGGGCTGGGCTGAGAAGTTCCTTTTCCAGACTTGGCTCATGCACTCATGCACCTGTAGCAAACTTCCGGACAGTTGACTGTAGTTTTAAGCCACTAAATGTCGGAATACTTTGTTACAAAGAGAAATCTAATACAGATGAGAAAGGACAAAACTCATCATTTGTAGATGACATTCTAGTCTATTAAGAAGATCTTAGTTATTGGGAATAAGACTGAATTGAAAAAATTGGTTTTATAATATGTAAGTATGGATTTATTTATACCCATCAGTGTTGTTGTTTTTTTTTTTTTTTTTGCCAGACATTGGTCCTGAGAGGCCTTTTTCCCCTAAAGCAATAGATTTGCAATTAGGAGTACCATTTGCGTGTGCAAACATCTCTTTAACTTTCCCTGGATTTGCCTACATGAGCTTTCTTGTTATCTGATGTCAGATATCACAGACAGATAAATTCAGATGGTTAGAGCCTGACAGAATATGAGAAATCAGATATTCAGCACCTTCATTCATGGTTGAGAAAACCGAGGCTAAGACAAGTTACGTGACTTATTCAAGAGTGCAGAACTAGCATGTGGCAGATGTCTGTGTTGTTAGTATAAGTATTATTATCATATCAGAACCTGGGAATTCCAATGCCTGGATCAATGCTCCTTAAAGAGGTAGCCAGTTTGAATGGTCCAAGGTGGAAGACAGCTGAAGTGTAATTCTCAGTTGGTTCTGGAAGGCAGAACGTACCTGAAGACTTGTATGAATTTTGGACACTGGATGTGTGATAGTGCAATCAGAATGTGTTGGGGACATTGATGGTTTTATATCATGTTGTTATTTGCAGGACACTGTTTAAGACTTATCAGTTATAAATTTTAAAAAATAATTATTTTTTAGCTATATAAGTTCCACCTCTGATGTTTTGGTTATGTTGGGAGCCATTACGCTAGAGATTAACTGTGCAAAGAGTGCTATGTTTCTTCTTCATTCTTAATTAAAATATTAACAGTGATGAGTTGAATTCTTACTGTGTGCCAGACACTGTGTTGAATACGTTACATAGTGTATATTATCTAATTAAATTCTCACAGTAACTCGGCAATGTAGATGTTATCCATTTACAGATGAGGAAACTGAGGTGTGAGGAGGTTAAACCCAAGGTAACTAATGACAGAAAGGGAACTCATACTCAAGTCTGTGTAGCCTCAAAGTTCTGAGCTCAGCTCTTGTTGATGTTTGCTCAGTAGGCTCATGGTAGTTTTAAAACATACATACAAATTCCCTTGATACTCTCTCTTTAAGAAGTGGAACTTAATTTCTTTCCCCTTTAGTGTGGGCAGGACTTAGCGACTCACTTTTGTAAAGTACTACATGGTGGAGGTGATGTTGTCTGACTGCAAAGACTGGGTCACAAAAGGCGGCTGACCTTCCTCCTTGCTTTTTCTTGGATCATTCATCTTAGAGGAAGTCAGCATCATAGTATGAGGATGCTCAAGCAGCTCTGTGGAGGGGCCCACGTGGTGAGAAACTGAGGCCTCCTGACAACAGCCACATGGGGGAGCCACCTTGGAAGTGGATCCTCTGACCCCAGTGAAGCCTTCAGATGATGGCTGACATCTTGACTGCAACCTCATGAAAGAATCAGAACCACTCAGCCAAGCTGCTTCCAAATTTCTGATCCACCAGACCTTTGAAATAATAAATGTTTATTGTTTTAATCTCCTAAATTTTGGGATACTTTGTTATATAGCAATAAATTACTAATGCAATAAAGACAAACCAGGGTGAGGCTGACTGGGTGATCACAAACCCTGAGCTGTTGGGACCATCATTAGCTAAACGCTCCTCAAAGCCACAACTCACCAAAGACGTGCTCCATTGCCATGAAGTCCACCACGTATACAGATAGTGCTGCTCCCGTGCCATTGGTGTATGCATCTCAAATTACCTCTGCAAGAGTCGAGGGCCCTGTACCTACCTTCACCCTCTGTGACGTGGCTTCCCTTATAGCAGGGAACCCCAGTGGGATAGGGATCCTGCTTGATTGGCGCTGGCCCGTGTGAGCCTGATTGAGCTCGGTCCATTAGCCAGGTGTCAGGCGACCCATGGACTTGACGGATTAATAGGCATTTGCCTGTTTGATTCAACCCAACTGTGCTCCCTGGCAAGGGCACAAGATACAGCATCACAGCGCATCACGTGTAGCAGAGATGGAGGGATTTCTTGTGGGCGTTCACCTGCGGCCACCTTGGATGAAAGCAGCACAATATTTAAACAGACCTGCTCTAATGAGCAGAAATGGAAATGTCAATATCTTTCTCTGGGAAGCACAGGGTAAGAGGGAGCCTGCAAAGGCAGCTGTCAGGATGGCAATTAAACCAGGTTAATAAATTGGATCTTCAGAATATTACTGGAAAAGGGGAAAATTTAATCAAGGAGGATCGATACGCCTTTGGAGTGACAGTGGCCCACAGTCGTGGGGGATCCGGGTTACTGTGGGTTATGAGCGCTCTGCTTTCCCTCCGTCCTCGCCTCTCAGGACCGGGGAGCAGAACGGGTCTGCAGCCATTTGTGCAAACTGTGACCTGTGCAGTTCGCATCCGTGGAGGCAGCTTAGCCTCTATCTGTCTGCTGAAGTGACTGCTGGTTAGCTTTTCCTTAGCGGGCTCTCGCGGTGTCCCCTGAACCCTGCTTCATACCGTTGGACAGCTAATCCGACGCATCCACTGCCTGGCAGCATCGGTGTGAGTTTGTCTCCTGAAATCCGAGGGGACGGGGGAGGGAGACTGTGCAGCTGCCTGCCTGGGACCTGAGGCTGCCCATTCCTGGACACCACCGTGCCTAGGCGAGCGCGGTCGCTGCATCTTTTTCTCAGCAGGCAAATGGCCAATGAAAGGCAGCGACGGGTGCATCCCTGGGAGAGCGCGCTATGCTGGGCGGGGTGCCAGCTTCTCGGGACTTGCTCCTCTGCAAGGAAAAGAACCCTGTCTGTTGTCCGCTCAGCCAGGCTGCAGATCCCACTCGGCTCCTGGATGTGCTGGACACAGGGTCAGGCCCTGGGCACAGACACGGTGTGAACCAAAGACCCGGTTCCTGCCCTCAGAATCTGACAGTCAAGGAAGGAGGGTGGAGATGAGCCCCTGAAGATGCACAGATACCTGATGAGGACTTGCAGAGCGCCTTGTGAGTGAGAGTGCACGGTGCATGGAGGAAAGAGAGTGAAAGGGACGGGGCACTTCATATATACGTCAGGAGCCGGGCGGTCCCGTCCCTGCAGGGGGAATGTCACCTGCGATACGGAGACCTTTGGTAATTAGTAACAAGCACCCACAGGTTCCCGGTGCTCCACACTTCGGCTCGTTTAATCCTCCCAGCAACGCGGTGAGGCTCTCACTCCACAGCGCGCAGCTCGCTGGAACCATGACCAGACTGCTGGGGGCATTTGGGCAGAGGCGTTCTTAGGTAAGTGACCACTCGAGCCAAGGCGGATAAGACCCTCCCGGAAGACGTCTTCAGTGTGTAGAACCTACACTGGATTCGTATTTCCATATACCTCCCTTCCGCTTTCCAAGGTGAAGACAGAGGGCGTGGGAGCTGAATCTGGGCGATATCTCAGGGTCACACCGAAGTGGACCCTGCCCACCAAGCATGCCCGTTCTTCTCTCTTCCCCTCACCTCCGCTCACCTTCCTCTTTCTGCCCTGCTGTGTGCTTTGGGGGGTTCACACCTATCGAGGGCTTCCCCTGGGTTCTCCTGCTGCTGGCTTTGGGCTGGGCTCAGCCAGTGCATGGCATTGATGGGAGAGCAGAGGGCAGATGCGCGGAGGCAGGGGCTGGTCACTTCCTCCCTGCTGCCCCTCTGCCTGGGCTCAGCGTTCTGGCCATGGCTGCGTCCCTCCAGGGACCTCTGGGAACACTCTTTCTTCCCTTGGCCCTTCACACTCAGGCTGGTGACAGCTTTTTGCTGCTGCTCATCTCTGGGTTCCTCAACATCCCTGGTGAGTTCCCTTAGCCCTGCTCGCATCTCTGCAAACACTCCCTTCATCCAATTCTATTCCATAAACCAATAGGAGCAGAGTCTGCCTCCTGTCCGGACCACTGGGGATGCACCAGGCTGCGGTGCTCAGACTTTGCCGTGTGAGCAGGGGGCAGCAATGCCTGGGCACGCTCATCTCCCCTGGGCACGAGCCCCCTGCTGAGGACGCTGGGCAGAATGGAGAGACGAGCCCTGCGATATCACACGTGCATGGGGATTGGGATGTTTCGAACGATGTTGGGGCTGGAAGGACGTTGCACATTCCTTTGGCGGCAGTTCGTGAATGTCTTGGTCTTAATATAAAGTCCTTTTTAAAAACTCAATACCGCAGTTGTTTAAAGCATGTTTCTGAACATTTAATGTGCAAGATGGTTGAAAGGCGCTCAAAGAGCTTAATCATTGAGATCCATCGAGGTTGTACCACAAGAGAGTGCCGCGTCCTCCCGAAGCTGCATTTTCATCAGCTCTGCGGGTCCTTCGCTGGTTGAACCACGCTGGGATGCCAGCCACTCAGCTCCAGTTTTTGAAACAGAAAAACCCTGGAAAATAGCCTTCCCGGATTTCGAGAGGAGCTTATCAAATGGGGTCGGGAGATGCATAATCGTGTTTACAATTTAGCCATTTCAGGGAAGTTTCACACTGGCATTTGGGTCCATTTTCTGGAAAGATTAGGCTGCCCTTGGAAGAGAGTGCTGGGCATCAGGAAGGGAGGTTGGTCCGGCACTTGATGCAGATTTATTGCTCTGTGGGACGGTCCCCGCATGTCACTTGAAATATGGTTAAGTGCCAGTGTGAGTCACCACAGTGGAAGTTACGAGGCAAGTAAAATAATGCCACTTGCGTATCACAAAATACTGCATCTCTACCTCACCATAGACTTTAACACACTCATATTAGTGTATCAACTTATTATTATTTTTTGTTGCAAGCAGAAGCTTAAATCAGCTTAACCAAACAGCAGAGAGAATGCAATGGCTCTGGCACTGGCGCAGTGGGGGTGACTGCGGTGAGTTGGCTGGGTCTTGGACCTAAGTGATGAGATTTTCTCCCTTGCTGTCTGCCTTCGTCAACTCTGCTGGTGCCCGTTGGCCTTCATTCTCAGGTGGGTGCTCAGACATGGTGAGCGCGTATGTCCTACCAGCTTGGAATCTCCTCCAGGAGAGGTCAAGTTTCCAATTTCCTCCACCCCGACTTCTTTCCTTGGGCTTCTCGAAGACAGTTCTCTGCTGTGAAAGGTGTAACTGCTTAGGTTTCAGCTTTGTTTTTTTTTTTTTTTGAGACATAGTCTCACTCTGTCACCGAGACTAGAGTGCAGTGGTGTCATCATAGCCCACTGCAGCCTCAAACTCCTAGGCTCAAGTGATCCTCCTACCTCAGCCTCCTGAGTAGCTGGGACTATAGGCGCATAATGCTGTGCCCAGCTAGTTTTTCATTTTTTGTAGAGATGAGGTCTTGCTCTTGCTCAGGATGGTCTCAAACTCCTGACCTCAAGCAATCCTCCCACCTCAGCCTCCCAGAATGCTAGGATTACAGTCATGAGTCACCGGACCCGGCCTCAGCTCTTTTTATAACAAGCCTCTCTAGTCATGCCTGCCCACATTTCTTAACCATGCATGTAGGCAGTCTTGTAAGCCTCCAATACAGTTGATGAAATGCACCTATCCACCTAGAGTCTCACTGGCTTCCTCTTGGAAGGGTACCTCTCTGTATTCCAGACCTCCAGTGAGGGGCTTCCTGTTACCAGCCTGGGATGCCCTGAACCTTCTGTCCTTCGTGGGGCCTGGAGCACTTCCCTTCCGGCTCCCCTCTGCTGCTGCCCAGAGGGCAGCACTTGGCCACGCGGTGCTTTAAGTGTCTAGGCAGGAAGCGCTTCAAATCTTGGCTCAGTCTCCTGCTCTTGGGAGAATTATGCTCTTAATTGCTTGCTGCTGAAGGATGCTCTCCAACTTGAGGGCATTGTAGGAATCTGGGATTTTCCCATAGTGACCTGTGCTGGGTATGGGGCTGGCAGCTTGAGGATAATTCCAGGCTGATTTCATTCCGTCCTGTCTTGACAAGGTATGGAGACTTTCCTTGCAACATCATCCCACCGCTCCAGGTGTCCAAGGTTCCATCCGTTCTTCTAGGGGATTTACGGGAATACGGGGCCGTTGGGAGGAGAGTTAGGTGGCCACCAAGCAGAATCCTGAGCCCCAGGTGGTTGTTCCTGCCAGCCCTCAGCAGGCGGCGGGGCGGGCTGCCCTGGCTTCTCCCCTCTGTGTTTCCTTCTTTTCTGTATTAAGTCACTCAGTCCTCTCTTTCTGAGCCAGGTGCTCCTGTCTCTCTTTACCTAAAGGTAACTTTGGCTGCTTTCTCACTTTAATTGATTTCTGAGGTGTTACAGATCAGGCTAGGAATTCGACTTCCTCTGAAAAGCTACCATTGATTGATGAAGCTTTATGTTGCTCTTTCAAGGAAGAGCTTCTGCTCAGCAGGTGACCAGGAGCAGGGCTTGAGCAGCCAGGTGGCTAACAGGCACATGCCCAAGCCAGACACGACTTCTAGGTACGATGGAGAGCAGGAGACCCGTTTATTTCTTATCCACGCTGAATCCTGAGTTGGCAAAGGGACTCTGATCGCTGTCGTGAGTTTAGACAAAAAAGCCACCATCTTGACTCTTATCTTTCTCCATGCCAGAGGGATAGAAAGCTCGGAAATCCCTCCACTAGTAATTGAATGGTCCGTCCAGGACTGACACGCGTTGCTTTATTCACCACTCTCATTGGCCAGAGTTGATCACATGACCCTACGAGCCAGTGTGTTTAAAACTAGACACATACTCTCGTCCACCAGGGTGTATATTTCTATATCCTGGTCAAAAGGCTGG
>CAUYRT010099728.1:0-40796 GCA_963574885.1 Lepilemur ruficaudatus | reverse complement strand
TGTGGTGAGCACTGTGAAGGGGAGGGGCATGCTTGAAGTGTATTTGGGGATGGGTAATTGGGGTTTCAATGGGGGGTGGGATATCCTCTAAAACTGATTTATGTGAATAGCTGTACAACTTGGTAAATTTACTAATAACCATTTAATTGTACACTTAAAATGGAGTAAAGACATGATATGTAAATTACAATTAAAAAATAAATAAATAAATAAAATACCCAACATTCTAAAGCAAAATTTACGCTTAATTTCCTCCTAATCAGCATAAGGCCCTAATATCTGACCTATATCACCCCTGTAATATGTGACTCCAGAAAATTATGTATTTTAAATCAATCACATGTCAAATTTATACTTTTACTACCTGTATTTGAGCAGTGACAAATGACCCATTCTGTTAATTATTTCTTAAAATCACTGTGGTTTGCCTTTCAAAGTTCATGGATATTCAAGTCATTATAGGCAAGAGGATTGACAACCCAAAACCCCACATTCTCACACAAACACTAATGACAAAATCCTACCAAAGGACCAACAACAATGCTATAAAAGAAACCCAGAATGTGGAATTCACTGGACATACTGGCTGATTTCACTTTAACAGTGACACTTACAGAAAGAGGAAAAGCTTTTGAAGTGTAAGCAGTTTAACAAGGAGAGAAAATAGATATTCCAACAAATCATAAATGGAAGGAAACTGTAGAACAATGCAATTTTCAAACTGGCCTTTCAGGGTAACTTCTTCTTTTTTTAATTTGAACTACGTTTACTTTAAAATTATATAGTTTAATCTTTCTCAAAGCACGGTCAGAAGTCACTTTTTAAAAAACATTTCAATTTCTTTCATGGCAAAATAATTACTCAGGCCCTATCTGCAGGTTTACGTGCAGCTTCACTCTGTCTTCATAAAGCTGATCCAGTTGACAGTTGCTAAGGTGATGGCCTTTTTACAAGACACATTGTTTATGGAGAGGAGTTAAAGGAAAGTCACTTTTTACTGAGACTCTCTAGAAAAATGATACTTGCATTTGCCGCATGTCACTCCAGGTCAAATTTTAAAGACAGGAGAACTAATACATGTTGTGAGGCTTGATTAAATTAAGGACAAATGTACTCCATAAACAAAAGCTTTAAAGTTTCCTAGCCGGTGGCTGTTTTTCAGCCCTTTATTCCTTGACTGTTTAAGTTGTGAAACTCAGACATGGTGGCCTCAAAGATTCAAAGAAATACACTTTTCATAACATGGCCCCAAGAGCAAACATAAGTAGTCAAGATATAAGAAGAAAATTTTGAAAATGATTTGTTTTAATTTACTTGAAATTCACTGACCCACATCACCTCCTACCAGATGAATTAGTCTTACACTTGCACAAATGTTTACATCTATTATTGTTGTTGTCATTTTTTATAATTATTATCACTGCAAATGGTAGGCACATAGAGTAGGATAAACCCAAAGCTACTATTCTCGGTAGAACTACTTGCCCTACATTCAACATTCCTAAACTGCTATGTTTCTTGAAGGAAATGCCCACCACACCCGTTCCCACCTTCCTACTTCGAAAGCTCATGATATGAAGTCCACAGGAAGAGCTTTTCAGTCCATTTATGCTCAGGCGTAAGCATGTGATGTAAGGGGACCCAGTGGGAATGCTACCAGGGCTTCCGGGTAGACTTTCCTCATCTCTAAAAGGAGACACAAGACAGAGACACTCCATTTTTCTCCTCTGGACTCTGTCATCGGTAAGTAAAGCCTGAAACTGTCATGGACATCTTGTTAAAATGTGGACAAAAACAAACATGCTGAGAATGACAGAGTGGAAAGTTAAGTAAAAGAAAACCTAAGACCATGATGGCATTGCTAAGCAGCTGAAACAAGCCCAGAATCACTTTTCCTCCAAACTTTGTATTTTGTGTACATTGTGAGATATGTAATGTGTCGTTATCATTTAAACAACTTAGATTTTCTGTTACTTAAGCCAAAAGCACCCTACTTGATTGTGGCCACAAATGACCACAATTCTTCAGCCTCTGCAATGCCACTTTGGTTCTCCTTTCATCATGAATCTGGGCTAGGCTTGTGACTTGCCTTGCACAATGGAATGCAGCAGAAGCAATGTTGAAAAGTTTCAAGAGGCTTTGCATAAGTCCTTTCATACTTGTAGAATCTTGGTGCCACCATATAAAGAAGACCAGGCTAGACTATAGAGGAAGAGAGACCCTGTGGAGAGTAACTCAGTTTTCCCAGCCACCTCTGCTGAGCCATCAAACCATCCACCCTAATCAACGCACCAGCTAATCACAGGTACATAAGTGAACTCAGCCAAGATCAGCCAAGCCAGCCTAAAAACCAGAATTGTCTGGGATCCCAGCCCAAATTGCCAAACTACAGAATTGAGAGTTAAATAAGTGGTTGTCACTTTATACCACTATGTTGTACGATTACTTGTTAGCAAAACTAACTAATACACAGATAAAAGTAAAAATATAGGTTATTGCTAAGAGCAACAACTTCCCTTAACAGCATGTTTCATTATGCACTCTTTGAATATATATTTATCTTGGAATTGGAAATAGATACATATGTGTACTGTCAAAATTAAGTCATTAAATAAAGTATATATGAAACTCTTGCACAATTGTGGAAATGAAATAATTGAAGGCAATAGTGGCATCCTACCATCATTTCCCATTTTTGACCTATTGTAAGGTTGTCCCTATTAACTGGAGAGAGGAGAGAATAGAAAGACAGGATGGGTGGTATAAAACTGCACATAATCTGAAACCATTTATATTTGGCATCAGAAAACCATATTTGTATTCATTCATAAACTGAATTTTTCCTTCTTTCCTGGACTGGCATTGAGGGTAGATTGCACTCCTCAGGCACTCTATAATCGAGTGCAGAACTAGGCAACTTAGAAACCTTCTGAGTGGTGGGGACATCTAACCTGCAATCAAATGAATCACAAAATTTTAGAGCAGAAACTAGCCTTAGAGAATACCTAGTTCCACTCCCCCACTCAATACAGTAGTCATCTTCTCCCTAACATACGATTCCTTTCAGCAATCATTTACAGAGTACCTATGTGCAAATGACTATGCAGCAGAGAACTCAAGAAGAGTAGTGAATATCCCTGCCTTCAAGGGGATTACCATCCAGTAGGGAAGGTGATAAAGCACTTACATAAATAAGATCCAAATGCAAACTGTTAAAGAGACTTAAATACTGGAGTCTGTGGAGTCAAAGGGAAGAGGGATCTCTTGTATAGTGGACATAGGGAAAATGTAGCATTGGAAATGAGCCTTGAAGGATGGATTTTAATTTCACCCTTGACAATAGAAAGGAGGAAGTCCCAGATGGAGGTAATATCCTGAGCACAGACATGGAGACAGGAAACAATAGACCAGCAGGTCATGAGCATTGGATACTGGTAATAATCTTTAAGCATTTATTGTGTGAACATTCTGGATATTTACCTTGCAAACTTGTCCTTCTCCTGTCTTCTTCACGTACGTAAATGCCATCCATTCACCCAGCTGCTCCAGCCCAAACCTAGGGGGCATCCTTTATTTTCCTCCCTTCCCTCAAACCCCATATCCAAACCACCATAAAGCCCCATCAGCTCCAGCCACCAAGACATAATCTGTCTGGAATCCAGCTTCTTCCCATCACCTCTGTTGCCACCAGCTGAGTCTAGTCCATCTTCTCTCGTAGGAGCCTCCTCCCATGGCTTGCTAACTGCACTGTCAACCCCTTCCAGTCTGTTCCTCCCACAGCAGCCTGAGTGAGCTTCATGACATGTAAACCAGTTCCTATCACTCCTCCATTGGAGGGGAACGTCCAGCGGTTTCCTGTCACACTAGGAATAATATCCAAACCCCAAGGACTTGTAGGATCTGACCTCTGCATTGTCTGGTCTCATCTCTCGCTACTTTCTCACTTGACCACTCTGCCTTTGCCACACTGACCTTTAATTCTTCTTCAACTCGCCAAGCTCTTTCCCTCGTTAAGACCTTTGGAGGCTCCAATGCCCCTACCTGGAGTGCAGACCCGTGGCTTTTCTTCTCATTTCTTTCAAATGTGTTCTCAAGTGTCATCTCCCCAGAGATGCCTTCCCTGACCATCTAGAAGAGCCCCCACCTCCACCATTCCCTTTATCCTGCTGCTGCTGCTTCCCAGGCTTATCATGACCTGAAATTACATCATATATTCACCTGTTCACTTACTGCTTATCTGCATTAGTAGTAGTTTCCCATTGCTGTTATAATAAACTACAATAAACACGGCAGCTTAAACAATTCAAATTTGTCATCTTACAGTTCTGGAGGTCAGAAGTCTGAACGGGTCTCATTGGACTAAAACCAAGAAGTCGGCAGGGCTGTGTTCCTTCTGGAGGCCCTAAGGAAGAATCCGTTTGCCTTTCCCACCTTGTAGGAAAGGATCATACATTACTTGCCTTGAGTCTACCTCTGTCCTCAATGTCGGCACAGCAGGTGGAGTCCCCCTCACGTGGCACCACTCTCACGCTCGCTCTCACACCAACCTCTTGCTTCTTGAAAGGCCCTTAGGATCACACTGGGCCCACCCAGATGATCACCGGACAATGTCCATGTTTTGAAATCAGTTGGTTAGCAGCCTTCATTTCATCTGCAACTTAACTCCCCCATGCCACGTAACCTAACACATTTGTAGGTTTTAGGGATTAGAAATGGACATCTTTGAGGGCCCATGATCCTGGCTAACAAACACCCCACAAACACCAGAATGTAAGTCTCATGAGGGCCAGAACTGGGTCTCCTTCATCATTCCCCTGTGCCTGGCAAACAGCAATGGATATTGTTCCACATACATCTGTTACATAAATTCTTGAAGGCAACACACTGTCCTAAGAGCTTTACATGCATTCTCCCAATTTCATCTTCACAACCACACTCTGAAGAAAGAATAACTTTTATCCCCATTTTACATTTGAGAAAAGGGAGGCACAGAGAAGTTAAGTAACTTGCCTAAGGTCACATAATTAGTAAGTGCAGGGTCAGGACACAAACGGAAGCAGACAAACTCTAAGGCCTACACTCTCAACCACGGTGCATTAGGGAGTCACAGAAAAGGTGGGGTGGGGCCCCAGCAGAATCTTCCCTGAGCAAACTTGGGCCTAACTGGAGAGCACAGGGAGAAGGCCCTTCTCCTAGACACATGGTTATTGAGGCTCTGTCTAGATACTGTTGGTGAAGACAAACATATTGGAGGGGAAGCTTACTTCAATCTTTCAGCCAGGTCAGATTTTGGTCCAGCTAACCACAGCCACCCACAGCCACCCATAGAGTGAAGCTAAATGCAAACTCTTTCATGTCTCCTGAGCAGGCCTTCTCACTGACTCTCTTTGCTTTCCTACTCCGGCAAACTGGGCTGGGCCTTGAAGAAACTTGGGGACCCCCCACCACTACCATCTAGCTTCCAGGCTAGATCAGAGGCAACCTCAGCAGCCAATTTTTGTGGCCTTTCTCCTGGATCTCACCCCTGGTCTCACTCAAAGACCAAAGACCTCTCATATATAGAAAACACCCCTTGCTTCAAAGCTCAGCACCCAGAACCCCTCAGAAGAGGAAGTGAGAGACTTTCACAACCATTTCCCTGCATTCCTCCCTCAAATTTCTAGCTCCCAGCCCAAGAGAAAGGGTCGCTAAGGCATTGTTCTAAGAGGACCCCATGGTGCATTTGATGAATACCGGGGCCCCTCCCTCAGGAGTCTGGGAAGGAGAACAAAGAGTGGGTGGCCAACAGACAGTACTTTTCTTTTTCTGGCAAATAATGCAGAAAATGGATAATTCCCACAAACATAATCACATTAGTAATCCATGTGTAATTTGGCAGTATGCTTGCTAGTCAAATAATAACTTAAATTGCTTGTGGGATTTTTAAAGGAAAATTTACTTAGTCATTTTAATAAGAATATTCCTTGGGGACAAATTTTTCAAAGAATGTAGAGGCAAATAAGACTAAGGTCAAAATATTATCTCCAGGTCTGTGTCATAAAGGCTGTCCAGAGCACATTCTCTCCCCTTTAACTATCCAGCTACCAGACCCACACATGCACTCTCGTCCCTCTCTCTCTCTCTCTCTCACACGCACACGCACAATCATCTCAACCATACACATGCATCCATTCATATGGACACACACTTCCTCCTAGTATTTCCCAATTACTCAGGAACTCCCACACGCCGTCCTGCTCTCCACGTCCAGACGCCATTCCACTTGTGTGATGGCAGCACTGGAGTCATTGAGTGCTATCCAAGTACGCTGTTGGCGTCAGTCGCCTGCACAAGTCAGTTTCCCAGCTCCACCACTTACTATCTATGTGACTTCAGGCAACTTAATGTCTCTGAGCCTCTGTTTCTATGTCCAAAATTAGGGTAATACTAGCATCTATATCATACTCAATATCGAGTGTCAACTATGCACCTGGTACTGTTCAGGTGCTGGGGGCACAGCAACACAAAAGCAGGCATTCCTGCTGTTGGGGAGGCTTACCTTCTAGTGAGGAGGAAATATATCGCAAATAAAAATAAGATACTTTCAAATAAGTGCTATTAAAAGTAGAACACAGTCATATGATAGAAATTTAGGGAGAAGACGTGGCAGGCATCTTCAAAGATGGCCACTAACATCCTCACCTCCTGGTATTCATGCCCTTGCATGGCCCTCTGCATGTTGGGTAGGCTGACTAAGGTAACTCATAGGATGTTGTGGGAAGAATAAGGTGTGACTTCTAAGGATAGGTCATAAAAGACATTGCGGCTGCCACATCACTCTCTCTTGGATCACTCACTCCAGGGGAATCCAGCTGCCATGTTGTGAGGATACTTGAGTAATCTCATGGACAGTTGTAGGGGAGGCAATGATGAATGAGGTCCATGGCCAGCACTCACCTGCCATGCTGAAAGTGATCCTCTAACACTGCAGTCCCCAAACCCCAGGCCATGGATTAGTACCAGTCCGTGGCCTGTTAGGAACCAGGCTATACAGCAGGAGGTGAGCGGTGGGTGAGCAAGCGAAACTTCATCTGTACTTACAGCCGCTCCCCATAGCTCACCATCCTGCCATCCCCCAGTCCATGGAAAAATTGTCTTCCATGAAATTGGTCCCTGGAGCCAAAAGGTTGGGGACCACTGCTCTAATGCCAGTAGAGGCTTCAGATGACAGTAGCCCCAGCAAACTCATAAAAGACTCCAAGTCAAAACCACCCAGCCAAGCTGCTCTGGAATTCCTGACCCACAGAAACTGTGAGACTCTAAATATTTATTATTGTTTTAACCTACTAAGATTCAAAGTAATTTGTTATACAGCAATAGACAATGCATACAGGAAACTTTGGCTAAGCTAAGAGAAGGCTTCAGTGAGCTTCAATGAGCTTGGGTTATTGCAAGGATCAAATAAATGAAGTGTAAGAAGTGAATGCATTCAGCCAGCATCTGGGCTGACGCGAAGGCCTGTGAAGGTTTCATTCGCACGTGCAGTGCCACAGCGCTCCCGCACTCTCTCACTGCAGGTGGCCAGCCTGGGCTTCCTCACAGCATGGCGGGCTTCCTCACAGCACGGCGGGCTTTCTCACGGCATGGCGGGCTCCTTATAAGGTGGCAAATGCTCCTTACGAGAAATATTTGAGGAGTGAGAAAAGCAGAAACTGTAGATCTCTTAAGGCCCAACCTTAGAAGTTACACAACACTGCTTCTACCACATTCTATTGGTCAAAGCCAGTGACAGGGCCAGCTCAGATTCAAGGGAAGGCATAGGAAGAATTTGTGGCCATCTTGAAGCCACCACCACAGGTCCCTCTCACAGGGAGATTCTGAGCTCCTCCAAGGCAAGGTCAGAATTCATTAGTCTCGGTATCCCCGGCACCTAACTGGGAACATTGCCTGGTATGGAGTAGGCACCTAACAAGTTGCTGTTGAACTGAACTCCCACACAAACACAGCAGAGCTCTAGAGGAGGATGAGCCGTCCTAACACAAGCCCCGAGGCAGCTCCTCTGAGAGCCGCCAGAGCTTCACCGCCCACAATCTCTGCTTCTTGTCAAATCCGTCTTCAGTTCGTTCCTGGCACAAGGTGTGCAAGTAATGCCAAAGTCACCAATCAAGTATCGGTGTCTCTAACTGGCTTTAACACAGATAAAGGGCAGAAGTGGAAGAAGTTAGTGCAGTTGGAATGTTCTACATGCCTATCTAAAGGACAGATAGAATATGAAATGTGTCTATGTAAACATCTCCAGCTCCAGCGCTGTGGAGCTCAGGAGCATCCCAACCAAGAGGACGCTCAAGTCTCCTTATTTGGGAAAAACCCTCCCCCAAACACATGCAATGAAAGCCAGTAGCTAGATCATGAGACTCACTCCTGGATTCCCTAGAGAACGTCCTGTTATTTTTGCCCATGGCCCAAGATTATTGCAAGAATGTGAACCTCCCAAGACTAGAAGCCAAGGGCAGAGCCATGGGAGGTGAGGGTGTGCGAGTGAGTCAGCTCAGACCACCAGCAATTGTCTGTGGAGAGAATGTCCAGGCCTTGACTAAGCCAGCATTGGCACAGGCACTCGATTTTTAATGAGCATTGGGAAGGAAACAAATACAATTTAAAATATTTGAATAAACAGGTGTGCGTCTTTGTTCATCTTAGTGCCCATATGTCCTTGCCAATGGGATAGATCAGTTCTGTTCCTAACCTAAGATCTCAAACAGCTAGAGGGACCTGGGGCAAATGACTACAGACTGAGCCCACCTGACACCCAACAGAAGTGGGGAAGCAGCACTTCTTCCCTCACTCTAGCTGGGGACAACTTGGCAGATGCCAGCCAGCCTGAAGAGGATCACTTCTGAGTTAGGAGTGTTCCAGATGCATGAAAAAGTGACCCATTTAACAACTCCCTGGAATGCTGAGAGTGAAAAGTCACCATGTTGTCTTCTTAGGAGGCAACCAAGGGTGTAGAAGACACCACGGGGAGCAGGGAAGTGTGTGAAGCCCTGTCCTTCACACTGCAAGCTGGCAGGATCCCAGCAGCTACACCATGGGCGAAGGCAGTACAAACGCGACCATACTCCTCAGGCTGCCATGTTCCTTCTTTGATGTTCTTCGTTTCCCCCCAGAACCTAGGTTATAAAGTCAGAGGCCCACGCCAGACACCTACGCTGCCAACCAACAAACATCTACTGAGCATATTCCACATACCAGGCCCTGTTCCAGGTGCTGGAGACAGCAAAGAACCTAAGAGATGATGTGTCTATTATATTGGAATTTTCTAAGAAGCAAATAAAAAGGCAATTTCAGCTCATGGTAAGTGATATAAAGAGAATGAATTAAGAAAGTGGGAAGTGTGCTAGAAAATGGCTTCTTCAGGTAAAGAGCACCTCTGTGGGGAGGTAACTTTTGGTGCTGGACCTTCAATGATGGCACAGAGTCACAGACTAGGACAGAAGGTCCTCGGGCAGCAGGAACAGCAAGTGCACACAGAAGAACACAGGTCTGGTGTCTTCGAGGAGCAGAAAGAAAACCAAAATGAATACAAGCAACACAGCATGAGACAGAGTGGGGCTACATCATGCAGGGCCTCGTATAGCACAGCAAAGAATCTGGATCTGATTTTACTCCCTATTTTGCCTAAATGTTACTGTTTCTAATTCTTGACCACTATTAAGACTTCATTTATCAGAGATTATGATGTTCCAAGCAGTGGTCCTCAAAATGTGGTCCCCAGACCAGCAACATCAACATCACTCCAGGAATTTGTCAGAAAAGCAAAATCTTAGGCTCCAACCACCGATCTGCTGAATCAAAAATTCTAGGGGGTGGGGCCCAGCAATCTGCATTTATAGTGCTAAGCCCTGCAGGTGATTCTGACACATGGTAAAGTTTGAGAACCACTGCTCCAGAGTAAAGGATTTTCTAGATTGTTGAAATTGCCTTAAGTGCAAACACATTGTTAAGGAAGACAAGGAAATGTGTATTATGTATTTTAATAATATTGAAAAACACATATATCATATGTCAATATATTGAAAAAGTAAAAGGATGAGATAAAGTTGAAATATAAATCATTTAAATTTTTATAAAGTTATTAATGATACAAAAAATCATTTTAGCCAGGTGTGGTGGCTCATGCCTGTAATCCTAGCACTTTGGGAGGCCAAGGGGGGAGGATCACTTGAGGTCAGGAGTTTGAGAGCAGCCTGAGCAAGAATGAGACCCCATCTCTGCAACAAATAGAAAAATTAGCCAGGCATGGTGGCACACACTTGTAGTTCCAGCTACTCAGGAGGCTGAGGAAGGAGGATCATTTGAGCCCAGGAGTTTCAAGCTGCAGTGAGCTATGATGATGCCACTGCACTCTAGCCCAGGTGACAGAGTGAGACCTTGTGTAAAAAAAAAAAAAATCATTTTGCTCTCCCCTTTGAAATTTTTATTAATAATATTTTGATGAGAGCTATGTGATTGAACATGCTTCTCTATTTTTTAATCCTTTTTGAATAAAAGGTCTGATTCTAAATTCAGTTATTTTGATGCTTGGTTTTAGTAGCTATTAGATATGGCAAAGATTACCTCTCAAAAATACTTTGATTAACACAAGAGAAAAGAGCTTTACTGGTTCATCTCACTAAAGTATGATACTTGTTTTTCAACCCTATCCATCAGTTAGATAAAGTTTCCAATAAAAATTGGCCAGTAAATTTTTATCTTTCCTAGTGTCAGTTAGTTCTCCATAGAAACTAATAAAAAATTGATTGAAAATCCTCCAGAACTATATATTTATCATTTTTAAAATGTTTAAATTTCTGTTTCCAAGTTAAGTATGTAAATATGGGAGTTTTTAAAGGGACATATTCAGTGAGTTTTTGGCAATAAAATCACATAACTATTGAAAATTTTCCAAATATCCATTTTCAAAATGCTCTACTTATAACATTAAACATGGTTACTTCCTCACTTATGGTTAAAAGATCACAATTATCTGAATAATTTCACAATCTTTTGGCCAGATTGTTTTGCACGTTGCTTTCTCTGGTAATGTAGAGGAAGGAACACTTACATGAAGAACTAGAAAAACGTCATCTCTGCCCTTTCTTGTTCAATTAAATTGGTGCTATCAGGGAAAACTCCAGACCCAGATTCTTTGCAAAAAATCTTTTAAATTATTTATCCATTTAGGGAGCTATTTGTTTAAATCTAGATTATATAAGACTTCCCATTCTAGTAATGAAGAACCCAGGTAATTCAACCCTCCTGCTGAGGACAATAAGCAAAACAAAATATTTTTTAAGTCTGCTTGAAAGTACTAGACAACTAATAAGATAGTGAGAAATTACTGGGTTAGGATGTAGGGGAGGATAGAAACCAAGAAAGCTGAGTATGGCATTCGGGCCATCTTTTGCTCTTACAACATGTGCCAATATCTAAAAGAGGGACTGAGAGGCCCAAAGGCTGAGCAAAAAGGCTGTTTAAAAGTGTCTCAGAGGTAGATGGTTCAAGATGGCTGACTAGAGACATCAGACATCCACGATCTCCAGAAAGGACCAAAAGTATGAATCAATAATCCTAACTCAAATAGAATATCTAGGAGAGAACATTAGCGTTCAGTAGAAGATTCATGGGAAACACCTGAGACACAGAAGGAGAAGGAAGCAAGTGGCCAGCTCGGCTGAGATCGGCTGGGAGCTTGTAGGGCCTTGGCATTGCAGGGAAAGGGTAAGTGAGAGAGCTTCGGCAGTCCATATCCCTGCTGTTGACTGCTGCAATCTAAACCATGGGAGAGTTCCTCTACCCCCATGAGCCCTGACACTGGCATGGACAATGATTTGGAGACCCCATGAGGGCATTGCACTAGACAGGGAATTCACGTTGGGGAATTCACTCCCAACCCTGAGACCTGAGCAGCTGTAGCAAGACACCACCAAGCCCAGCTAATCTTTTGTTTCTATTTTTAGTTGCCTGGCTAGTTTTTTTCAATTTTTTTTTTTTAGTAGAGATGGGGTCTTGCTCTTGCTCAGGCTGGACTCAAAATCCTGAGCTCAAGCAATCCACCCCTCTCGGCCTCCCAGAGCACTAGGATTACAGGTGTGAGCCACCACACCTGGCCCTCGTTCAGATTTTGATTTGCATGTCTGTGATGAAAAATGTTGAGCATTTTTTCATATATCTGTTGGCTATTTGTATGTCTTCTTTTGAGAAATGTTAATTCATGTTCTTTTCCCATTTTTTAATGAGATTGTTTGATTTTTTTCTTCTTGAGTTATTTGAATTCCTTATATATTCTGGATATTAGTCCCCTGTAGTATGAATAGTTTGCAAATATTTTTTCCCATTCAACAGGTTGTCTTTTCACTCTGTTGATTATTTCTTTTGTTACGCAGAAGCTTTTAAGTTTAATTAAGTCCCACTTGTCTATTTTTGTTTATGTTGACTGTGCTTTTCAGGTCTTAGTCAAAAATTCTTTGCCTAGACCAATGTCCAGGAGAGTTTTCCCTAGGTTTTCTTCTAGTATTTTTATAGTTTTGGGCCCTACATTTAAGACTTTAATCCATTTTGCATTGATTTTTATATATGGTGAGAGATAGGGGTCCAGTTTCATTTTCTGCATATGGCCATCCAGTTTTTCCAGGACCACTTAGAAGACTGTATAAGAGACCTAGAAATGCACTTCCCAAACTTTTTTTTTTTTAAATCCAAAATGTCACAAAATGATATTTCTGTAAGATGCAACTTAAATAAATTGGTAGAAAAATGAAATAATAAAGACACATACCAAATGTAAGCCCAAATTTTTGTTAGATTCAAAAGACATAAAATTACTCTGCTAATTTCTAAGTCTTCAAAATGCTTACTCTCAATTTTTGTACTTCTCTTTTTTCAGATTGTGGCACTGATATAAAAGGTCCATAAAAAGTTTTAAGACATGTTTAATTGAAGTCCTAGAGGACAGAGATAATGGAACAGAAATACTATTTGAAAAGTAATTAGCTGAGACATTTCCAAAACTAATTAAATACATCAATTTGCAAATTCAAGAAATTCAAAACTGGTTAAATAAAGGAAAACCTAGACATTTTATAGTAAAACTGCAAAAAACCATCAACAAAGACAATATCTTAAACACAAACAGAGAAAAAAGACAGATTGCTACCAAAGGAAAAATAATTAGACTGTTGGCGTATTCCTCAACAGCAACATTGGAAGCCAAAAGACATGGAATAATAGCCCTAAAGTGCTGAAAGAAAGTAACTGCCAACCCTGATTTCTATTCCCAAAATAGATATATATCAAGAATAAAAATTATAAGAGACATGTTCAGACAAACCAAAACTGGGAGAATTTATCCCCTACAGAATTAATATACATACAGCATTCAGGCAAAAGGAAATGATTCCAGGTAGAAGGTCAGAAATTCAGAAAGGAATGAGAACTATAAAGGAATATTGACTTTATAAAACAATAAAAATAATGTCTTGTGGATAATTATATAGACAATTATAATACACTGAAAAAGCATTTACATCAAGAGGGAAAAAAATAGAATCATAGTATTTTAAAGTACATGCACTGCCTACAAAGAGGAAAAAATACAAACAATATTGTATTTTTATGTCAGGTTATGCATATTCTAATATTTAGTGTAATTACTACAAGAAGTTATAGGATTGGAATAATTTTTTAAAATCCTCAATCAATGCTTATGAAAATAAATGAAAAAAAAAGGACCATAGAACAAGCAGTACAAATTGAAAAGCTGAGCAAGATGGTAGATTTAAACCTAAAAATGTCAGATATTAGATTACATGTAAACATGTAAATTCCTTGACTAAAAGACAAAGATTTTCATACTGAATAACATTGAATTGCATGTGCTATTTACAAAAAAAGTCTAAAACATAATCATTCTTAGATTTAACAATGTCAGGCAAAGTAGATGCTAAGGTTAAAAGCATTACTAAAAACAGAGAGTGACCTCATGATAATAAGAAGTAAATTCATCAAGATGATATAAAATTCTAAATTTATATGTAACTCATATCTTAACCTCAAATTACATTACCCTCTCTGAGATATAGTAAAACAATGAGACAAAAATCAGTTCATATTTACAAGAGTATACATGTATAAAATTAACTGTATTGGCCTGTATAGAAGCCAACACCTGCAGAATATGCACTTATTTCACACACCAAAATCACAAAGTGCCGGGCCTTAAAGCAAGTCTCAACAAATTTCAAAGAACCAAAATTATACAATACTGACCACAGCGGAATTAAGCTAGAAATCAATAACAAGATGATATTCAGAAATAGCCATATGTTTGGAAAGTTTAAAATACACTTCTAACTAAACCCAGGGTTTCAAAGAAGAAATCCCAATGGAAATCAGAAAATATTTTGAACAGAATAATTATGAAAATATGACAAATCAGAAGTTGATGTAGCTAGAGCTGTGCTAAAAAGGAAACTATATAGCCTTGAACTTCTTTAATATGAGAGAAAGTACCTTCAAAAAATTCTAGGCAAATATCATACTTATTATATTATACTTATTAAATTAGGTGCTCATCCTCATTAATAATCAGGTAAATGCAATTAATACCTCAATGATATTTTATTACAAACTCACCAAAATGTCTAAAATTCAAAAGACTAACAGTACCAAACGCTGATGAGGATAATTAGTGAATATACTACCTGTGGAAATGTCATTGTTGCAATCACTTTGGAAAACTGGTATCATGTACTAAGCAGGAATGCACATACATACATACACACGCACACACACATGCACATCCTGTATAACCCAGGATTCCACTTCCAGGTTTGTACTCAATAGAAGTACGTATCTTTATACTCCTGGAGGCGGAGATGTAAGTGCCTGAGCCTGAAGGAGCACAGGGAGGACAGGACCTTTAACAGATACAGTGAAGGTGCTAGAAAACTGCAAGGCAGTCTTGCAGTGCTTTCTGTTTTCTCCTAAGAGACTTCGTTTTTTTGTTTTTGGGGATTTTTCTGAGACAGGGTCTTGCTCTGTTGCCCAGGCTAGAGTGTAATGGTGTCATGATAGCTCACTGTAACCTCCAACTCCTGGGCTCAAGGAATCTTCCTGCCTAATCCTCCTGCCTCAGCCTCCCTAGTAGCTGGGACTACAGGCGTGTGCTACCACACCTGGCTAATTTTTTAATTTGTTTAGTAGACACAGGGTCTCCCCATGTGCTCAGGCTGGTCTTGAACTCCTGGCCTCAAGTGATCCTCCCGCCGTGGCCTCCCAAAGTGCTGTGATTACAGGCATGAGCGACCAAGCCCAGCCTCCTGAGAGGCCTTTAAATAGGAAAACTTCGTGGCTGAATTTTTAGAGGTGATTATCTGGGAGCTTTTAAGGTATTGGTCACTGTCTTAATCCATCTGGGCTGCTGTTAACAAAATACCTTAGACTGGGTAGCTTATTAACAACAGAAGTTTATTTCTCACAATTCTGAAGGCTGAGAAGTCCAAGGTCAAAGTGCCAATGGTATCTGGTGAGGGCCCCACTCCCTCATCGACAGTGCCATCTCACTGCGCCTCGCATGGTAAGAGGGAGCTAGCTAGCCCTCTACAGCCTCTTTTGTTAAAAAGTGCACTAATCCCATCATGAAGGCTGCACCCCATGACCTAATTACCTCCCCAAAGGCCCTACTTCCTAATACCATCAACCTAGGGGTTAGGATTTCAACATGAATTTGACAGGGACACACTCAGATAGTAGCAGTCAGTACTCTGAATATTAGATCTAAACATAATGTCCTGCTTTTTCCTTTTCTAGCTGTGTGAATTTGGACAAATTTCTTAACTTCCCTGGGCCTCATTTCTAAAATGGAAACCATCTAAGGCCGAAATAAGATCATCAAATGGCCTAACCAGTGTGCATATTAAGACACTTTCCTCTTCGCCCAGTGCAAATACAGAGGAAAGAAAAGAAGTAGGATTTGCCAAAAAATCTGGGCTTTTTGGCAAGAGGGATTCAAGGGATCTTTGAGGGTGCAACAGGTATAAAAGCAGAAAAGATTTAAGATTTAGGAGCTACAGTACAAGAGGAGATGGGTCACAGAGACAGAATAAGAAACTAGGTATAGGTGCTGAGGACAGGAAGGAAGGCACACTCGGCAGTCCTCTGAGCTACCAAATTAAGATTCTTTGAATTATCTCTGACCAGCAGTTATGGTCAAGTGGCTCTAGAAATGCAAAATGGAAGTGTGCCAGGCGAGAAATCAGATAAGGCATCACATAACCCCTCTTTTGTGCACGCACGTGCACAAACACACACACACTGGGAGGAGTGGGTTTTTATTTCATCTGGACTCCCATAACATGCTGTACATTTCTCTACTCCAGCACGTGTCAGTGGTAATGGCATTTCTGTCCACTTCTCACTACACCATGAATTTCTGAAAAACAAGGAGACAGGGTTTTATTCACCTTTGAACCCAAGCACCTAGCAGAATAAGTAGCATAAGAGACTATTAATAAATACTGAATGAATCAATAAACAAGCGAAAGAATGAATGATACAGTTCTGCTTGCAGAAATGAGAGCCCTGGAAGTGCACAGCCGCCATAACAGCCCACCAAGCAGCACACTGAACCTGCTTGCCACAGTTCTCTCCCATCTGACCTACACTTTCCCCCTCCAATTTTCTTTCCAACCCTGAAGGGACAAACTCAGAGCCTGAGAGTACACTCCTTGGCTTCTCTTCCTTCATCCAAAATATCCCATCAGTTGACTGATGTCAATTTGAATGCTGCTTCTGTTTTCTTCTCTCGACCTGGGCAAAACTAGATTCTTGACGGTGACTGTGACAAAATGATGTTGCCCTCTTCAAGATCTGCGCCTGCCTCCGTTCACTGTTTCCGGACCAATAACCGGGCCTAGGTCTCAAGGTAGCCCAAGTGAAGAAATACAGTCCTGGATGCAGAAGAAAGCCCCTTGCCCTCAGAAAGAGCTGCAGGACTTGGCCTGGTACCAGCATGAGCTAGCGGGACACAGGTGGAATGTCTGGAAGGATGATAACCAGGAGTGAGAGGAGGGGAGTGGAATACAAAGGAGAGGGAGGAGTTACTGACTTGGGAACCCTCTTAGAGGTAGTTGAATGGCTCCTTGAGGCTTAGATATGATGATGCTTCACAGCAAATTATAGGGAGAGGCTGCAGGGCCTTGGCAGAAAATTGAGGAAGGGTTCAGAGTGCTTGGGGAGATAGGATTGTTAGAGCAGACTTATTATACCTATGCACCCTGGGAGGGTTCAGAGCACATTCCCTTCAAATATATCAGAGAGGGGCCGCAATGCCTATCAGTGGGGGCAGCAGCATCTTGGAGATGCTGAGTGATGACCGTCCGCTGTAGGCCAGGGTGAGAATAGGTGATTCTGCTGTGTAATTGGGCTCCCCAGTGTCAACAAAGATGGTGAGAGTCCAGAACAACAAAGAGCAGTTGTTGGCTCTTAAACATCCAAGTCAAGATGGATATAAACCATCACAGCCAGAAGGCCAGACTGCCTCAGCCCACAGAGTTTTGGATGATGGCTAACAGACCATGATGTTCCTAGGAGTGAGACAGAGGCGCTACCAAGGAGGGTATTGTGTGACTTGTATGACAGGGAAAAAAAGCAAGAGCTGTGCAGCAAAAGGCTGATGTCCCCACGGTTTCCAGATCTGAGCCAGTCCTCACACCGGGCCTGCACCCCTGAGAAAGGGTCCTGCCCTGCCTCCCACACTGGTGAAGCATTCAGGGCTTCAGTGGTATGAGGCATGTCGGGACGCACCCCATAAGGCAAAGAACCAGTTATTATACCTTGTGCTTACTCGTGATAAGAAGGAAATACAGTGCTGTGTGAGCCTCTGTGGAAAGCTGTAACCTGTATCAGGAAACACCTCTCCAGCCTGTGTGCTGAGCGACGTAAGAGGCCGTCAGTTGCGAGAGGCGCCCAGGACAAAGCGAGCTCTGCCGCAGACAGGCTGCCATGCGGGGTGCCCTTGGCTCAGATGATCTGCCAGCCCAGCGGTGCCAGTGGCACCTGTGATAGACAGGGATGCTGCTTAGAGTCTTGGGCAAACCCCCACAGTAGAGCCAAGGGATAGACTCCTGGGGTTCTTCCGGATGGAGCTGGCTTCTTCACAATATAACAACCCACTGTTTGAAAACCAGCACCTGGCACACTACTGAGCCATTTTGGAGACTGGGCATTTCCTTCCAGCAAATGCTTCAATCTTTTCTTCCCTTTATAATAAAATTCCTTGAAAAAATTGTTTACATATTCATTATCCCCACCTATTCTTCTCTATTCTGTTTCTAAACCACTCCAGTCAGGCCTCCATCCTCATGACTCCACCAAAGCCGCTACTGCGAAGTCACTAATGACTTCCATGTTCCAAATCCAGTGACTGAATTTAAGTCCTGTTCTTACTTGATTCAGCAGCAGTGCCTGGCCTAACCGGACACTGCCCCGTTGAAACAGCTTCTTCCCCGTTCCCTGCAACATCACTCTCCTGGTCCTCTTCCTAGCTCACTGGTCACTCCTTATCTCCTTGGCTGGTTTCTTCTAACAACGAAATGTTGGAGTACCCAAGGCTCAGTCCCTGCTTGCTTTTCCTCTCTACCTGTATGCTCTCTTCCTCCGGGAGCTCATCCCACCCACAGCTTTAATTTGTTATGGGCTGCCCACTTCCAAGTTTCTAGCTATAGCCCCATCCTCTGCCCTGAACTCACGTATCCAACAGCCTGTGGGACATCTCCAGCAGGAGTCTATCAGGCATCTGAGACTTAACAATTCCAAAACCAAATTCTAGACCCCTCCCCCACCCTGCTTCTCCACCAGCCTTTCCCATCTTAGTAAACGACAGCTCCAGCTGCTCAGACTGAAGATGTTGGCTCATCTTTCCTTCTTTCTTCCCAATTCCATCCAGTGGAAAATCTTGCCAGCTCTGCCTTCAAAATATTTAGAATCTGGTGAATCCTTGGTCTAAGCCACCATTATCTCTTGCTTAGATTATTGTATCCTGTTTCCAGGCTTCCATCCTTGCCCTCTTCAATTTGTTTAAAAC
This sequence comes from Lepilemur ruficaudatus, assembly GCA_963574885.1. Lineage (NCBI taxonomy): Eukaryota > Metazoa > Chordata > Mammalia > Primates > Lepilemuridae > Lepilemur > Lepilemur ruficaudatus. The sequence goes on along the minus strand of CAUYRT010099728.1, from coordinate 21,694 downwards.
AGCAGCCAGAGTGACCCTGTCTCACTTCTGAAAACCCCCCACAAGCTTCCCATCTCATTCAGAGTAAAATTCAAAGCCCTCCCTGGGACCCAGGAGGCCCCAAGGTCTGCACAGTCCTGCCTGTGACCCGTGCCCCCACCTCACCTCCCACTACGTCAGCGCCCTCAACATCCCCCCTGCCTGGGACAGTTTCCTTCAGTTGGCAGCAGGCTGTTTGTACATGTCTGTATTTCCAGCACTTACATCAGTGGCTGGGATAAGATAAATGCCCAATGTATGCAGAAATGTCAGGTCCTTTGCTAAGCCTAGGGTGGGGGAAGGGAAACGAAGATTAAAAATGATTAGGACCCAGCCCCAACCTTTTGTACCAGCTCCCGGTTTGGTACCTTTTCTTGCAGCACGGATCGTACGCCTTCCTTGGCCACATTACAGCCGGAAGAGTGTGATCGAGCACACCAAATAACTGATGTATTGCTGTTGCTCCCTCTGAATTTAGGATTTTTGCCTTAATCAGAGATTTGACATAGATCCAAATCTATCTGCTATAGCAAATCCAGACATTGACACCCAAATCCACATATATGTTCTGCTCTGCTATGAATGGGAGGATTTTACCTGGCCAGTCTGGTCTAATAAATAGCAGGAGTTTCCGAGATGTCTGAGTGACACCACCCACGGCTCTCCTATCAGCCCCCTCAAAAGTCTCTCCTACCCTGGACCAGCAGAACCTGAAATTACACAATTTACAATTCATTAACCTCTGAAAAAGCAAGCCAGGCTCCGAGGAGAGCTGCAGACAAAAGCGTTCCTGAGGCAGATTCCCTGTTGACACTGGTCTCTGGTTACACCCCAGGCATAAAAAGGGAGGAAATTCTTCAAAGCCAGAGCTTCCCCACTTTCTCTGTCCCAGCGGAATCCCTCCCCCCGCTCCCCAGACTCCCCATAAGTTCAAAGCACAGTTCCGCAGGCCAGGCCCTGCCAGCTCACGCACTATATATAGCTCAAGTAACCTGCAGGCCCCCTCTCCTGTTACTTGCCTTGGCGAGAGTCTAAAGCCTTAAGCAACTCCTCTCAAGCATGCCCTGTTGTGAATCTCCTTTCCTGTCCAAAATCCTTCCTTGCCGGGACCCCGGGAGTCACCTTTCTTCTTCCGGCCACTCCCTGCTTGTCCTCCTTCAGCCCCTCACAAAGCAGAAGCAGGACTTGCCCTGGGTCCGGCTCTGCCCAGTGTCACAGGGCCACATGGCTGCCCGTCGGGGCCTTCCTCTGACCCGTCCCAGCTTCCTGAATTGTGAGTCTCCTGTTTTCCAGGCCAGGGTCGGAGGGGACAAAGGCCAGCCCGGATAAGCCCCCACCCGCACGCCCAAGCACATCCCACCGCTCCGCCGGGACGCGCGCTCCCTAGGCCTCTGGCCTTGCCACACGGACCTCCGCAGCCCTGCGCTGAGGTGGGATGCAGTGGCATCTGTCACCCACAGCTGGGCTGTGGGGTTCATCTACGCCAGCGTCATCATTTTCACGGAGAAGATGGGGCGCTGGGGCTCGCAGACCGCAGCCGCTCCTCCAGCCGCAGCCCCGCTCGGCCTTGTGTTTCCCCTTCCTGTCTCTCTCTCTCCTCCTGTGTTTGCAATCTCCCTTCTTAGGGAGTTGCTGCCTCCAGGGCTTCCATCTGGGCCCAACCTACAGGAGCCTCTCAGTAACTTCACCCCATCACACACAGGCTCACAGCCCTTCCCCCGGCGTCCTCAGCCCACATGCCGGGGTCGGACTGCTGCCTTCTCGCCTTTCTGCGCAGCCTGCGGTGAAGAATCCCTGAGTTCTTAAGGCACGTCTGTGCGCAGCAGATCACTGACGATGACAAAACGTCTCATGCAGTCACCTGGGAAGATGGGTTGTTTTCTTCGTTTTTGCAGATGCAGAGATCAGAGGCCAGGGGAGGGGAGGTCAGCGGCGGGGCCCAGTGCTGGGGTCTTCATTGCCAGCCCTGCGTCTGTAGGTCTTTCATTCGCAGTGCCTCTCCCTCCATGGAGTGGTTCCCAGGACACCATCCTCACCCAACTTTGTTTTATTCCAAAATTTTGATTAAGGGGGTACAAGTGTTTTGTTACGTGGATACCTTGTATAATAGAATGTGCAAGTCAGGGTTTTAGTGCGCCCAGCACCAAAATAGTGTTCATTGCACCAGACAGGCAAGTTTTTACCACTCGGCCCTTTACCACCCTCCCGCTTCTCGGTTTCTCATGGCCTTTACATCTCTGAGTGCCCGTGTTTGCCCATCGTTTAGCTCCCAGTTATTAGTGAGCACATGTGGTGTGTGTTTTTTCATTCCTGAGATACTTCACTTAGGATAATGGTCTCCAGTTCCATCCACATTGCTGCAAACGACATTATTTCATTCCTTTTTATGGCTGAGTAGGACTCCATGGTGTATACACACCACGTCTTCTTTATCCACTCGTGAATTGATGGGCACTTAGGTTGATTCCACATCTTTCCAATTGTGAACTGTGCTGCTATAACATTCAAGTGCAAGTGTCTTTTTGATAAAATGACTTCATTTTCTTTGGGTACATACCCAATAATGGGATTGCTGAATCAAATGGTGAGTCTATGTTTATGTCTTTGAAAAATCTTCATCTGTTTTCCATAGAGGTTGTACTAGTTTGCAGTCCCACTAACAGTGTATACGTGTCCTTTCTCTCTGCATCCACACCAGCATCTATCATTTTTTTGACTTGTTAACAATGGCCATCCTAATAGGGGTAAGGCAGTATCTCATTGTAGTTTTAATTTGCATTTCCCTGATGATTAATGCTGCGGAGCATTTTTTCATGATTGTTGGCCCTCGCCCAACTTTTTCCTCTACATTCATTCCCTTGGACTCTGTCATCATGTGTCGATTTCCAAGTTCCCAAATGTGTATATTTATAATACTTTTTTCCTAGACATCTCCTCACTCTCAATGCACCCTGAGAACTTTAACACCTCCCTGGATATGCCTGCCTCACTCACTAGAACATGCTGTCAGACTTTGAGGCTTAACATTCTGGAACCAGACAGATCCATTAATACATCCTGGCTCTGCCTCTGACCTGCAATGTGACCTTGGACAAGTTATTTCACTTCTGAGAACCTCAGTCTCTTCATTTGTAAATTGAAAGTATAACTATCTATGTCCTGGGGCCATTGAGAGCATTAAAAAAAACACAGTTGCACATAAATTCCACCGTACAGAAGTGCTCAGTTAATTATTAGCTATCGCCATCATCACCACCACCACCAATATCTCTTGCCTAACTGTGCCCCTGACCCCACGCATGCCCTGCCCCCCACACACAACTAACTGCCCAGGCCATCTACAGGTTACCTTTCACACATACACGCATGCTTAGAAGATTAAGGAAACTTTAGAAAAAATGTTGCTTCCACACAAATATAAGCAAAGGAGTTTTAAAAACTAGTAAAATCCCACCTACACACTCCCGTCCCTCACTTCTTCCCTGCCACCAAAAAAAAAAAAAAAAAAGAAAAAAAAAGAAACACTTGCAAATACTTCTGGTCACATTTGTGATTAAGAAACATATCACTCCCCAGGTAAAAATCCGACAATCTCCCACCCCGCCTTCAGGAAGCGGGCTAGGCTCTAAGTTTATCAAGCCACTTAATATTGCCCAAACAGAGCAGATCCTTTCTGCAAACAGGTTAAGGGACCTGGACTCTGGGACTCAAATCCTGCTTCTACCACTTACTTGCTGTGCAAATGTGGGCAAGTAACATAGCTTTGCTCTGCCTCAATTTTCTCTTGATTAAAATGGGGATAAACTCTGTCCCAGAGTTTTTTTGTGAGAATTAAATGAGATAATTTACGTAAAATAATTAGCAGAGTGGCTGCATGTAATACACTCTCAACAAGTACTAGGCACTCTTATTATTGTTAGCTTTCATATGCTTTTTCCCTTTGCCTGAACTAGTCCCAGAGACCCCATGATCACCGTGTCTTCCTCACTTTCTCACTTCCTGTTTATCTACTTATCTGCAGGACACCTCCTCCATCAAGCCTTTCCGATTGACTGTTCTGACCTCCCTCTGTGGCAAGTACAACCCTTTCCATAGCCCTTTCCATTCTGAGCTGTCTGTATTTGTTTGCCTGGAGGCCTCCTTTACTCTCTCACAAGCATCTAAGACAAGTCTCAAGCCCGTTGCAAAAGAGAAGAGGGGAAGAGAAGGGGGTGGGAAGAAATGCAGATGCTCAAGACTCTCCAAACCTTAACACAAACCTCAGTGTGTTCAAGAAACATTACACTGACTCATTGATCCTCAGTACTATCTTCCCAAGAAATATGTAAAAATATTTAAGGGACCCCATTGACATCATATCACATCTGCTTCCAATTCTACCCTTCAATTCAGAGTCCATTTAAGGGAGGGTGCTGTTTGGCTGCACCTGTTTCTGACATTCTCTTTTGGAATGTTTTTTTTTTAAAAACATTAAATTGCTAACCCCTATGAACTTGTTTATCAGATCTATTCTTCTTCATCCAGATATCCCGGTCCCTCAGTGAGCCGCGGTTGCCTCGGAAGAGCAGCAGAAGCACCACAAATGCTAAGGCTAAGAAAGTCATATAGGCACAAGCCTGCATCTAGCATAACATGCACACAGGACACAAAGTCTTGGCCCTAAAGACCAGGACGTTTTATTTGCCATCATATATGCTCTTTCCAGGAATTACATGCCTTTGGTGAACGAGAACAAGGTCGTTTTCCCACACCACTTCCTCCTCCCCATCATCCCCACCAAATTCGTGCTTTTCCCATATCTGTAATATTACACACAGGGGCCACAGTTTACATAAACAACTCAGCAAAGATGAGGGAAACACTTAGCATCTCCTGGAATTGATACTTCCATTTTACAAAAGAGTAAATACATCTCAGATCCTCATTTGTTTGTCATGGCACAAAACAGAGGGGAAAAATCTAAATCCTGTTAGTTTCAATCTGGAATGCAAGTAACAGGCACCAGCCTTCCCCTCTCACAATGAGGGCCTCGGAGAAATGGTGACATGCCAGGGGTGGGGGAAGCGCTGTTTTTAAAGAACCCAAACAAAAATCACAGAAACTGCAACACCCAAATGTTTGCAGCATCTCAACTGGTGGAGAATCTGTGGGGTAAAACTTACAGCCTGCACTTGCAGGTACCTGAGCGGCCTGGAAGTACAGAGCTCTCTGGGCTGAATGCTGAGAGCTGCAGGTGCAGGTTACAGATGGGAGGTTCGGGTGTGGGAACATTCCAAGTACGTAACAAAACTCAATTGAAGGGAGCCAAGTTTACGATCACAGCCCAAACTTGGATACGGGAGGCGGCAAATGCCTCAGGATTTAAGCATAAAAGAAGAATTGCCATGTTTTTCCTTATGAGTTAATTTACATACTGTGTAGGAAAAGGTAGCATCCTACTTACTTTTCACTGAGTACATTTTCATAATAGAGTCAACTCTTCAGAAACAAAATTCTTGGGCATATAATTCAGCTCTCCAAACACTGTTTCAGAATCACTCTTATCTTCATCAAAATAAAAACAGATTTGTTTTGTTTAAAGAATGTTTACAGAAACTTGTATATTTAAAGTACAAGTATAAAATGAAGCAGCCAGAAATAACCTAACACTAAAATAACACCATCCTAGCTTAGATCACATTTTTGCCTATTTTAATCTCCAGATTGACTTGTTCTGGTGGAATGGATTGACAAAAGTGAGAAAGGCACTAATATATTCTTAAGCCTGTACAATATGCTAGACACCATTGAGATACTTTACAGACATCGCTAGTCTTCACAGTAGCCCCATGAGCCAGTTATTATTATTCCTATTTTACAGAAGACACTGAAGCTCAGAGTAGCTAAGTAACTTACCCAAGATCACACAGCTAGCGAGTGGCAGAGACAAGAGTCAAATCCTGATATTTTATTTTTCCTCACCACATTTAGAGAGAGCCCTTGTATATCACTGTGTATCACAGAATATGTGATGAAAACCTTGGTACTAATTGAAACCTTGCTAAATTGAGGTGGTTTGTGGTCAAATTTTACTATTCATTAGATAATTTCTGAGGAGATATTTATGTATTATATTTTCTAATGTGTCACATTTTAAGCTTGGAATTTATAATTGAATTTGCAATACCTTTTAGATATTATCTGATCTAACATAAAGACATTTCCACAGTTTCCTTTCACATTTATTTTTTAGGACATAGTTCTAGAATTGAAAATAAAAGGAAATTCTATTTCAGCATGTTCTCTTTACCTTCAAATTTTCTTGGCTATTACTAGTGACTCCTATATACACAAACGTGAGAAATCTCTAAAGTGAAAATTCAGTTTCGAAAAACAGCTAATGACATCAAAGGAAAGTAGGCACTGGGGGATACTTTCTAGAAGACAGTATTAAATGTATCAATCTAGGAAAAACTAAATCCACTTCAAGGGAAAAAATTGAAATCACCTAATCAGATCATTTAGAGAAGTTTCTTTGCCTTCTCCTATAAGGCTATTTAACCTATTGAAATAGCTCTTAGAAGGCTATTTCACCTGCTTTTAAACAAACAAGAATTTTAAAACATTTTCTATCCTTTAAGCAAATGTTCTTTGCTTGGCTAAATGACAATGTTCAAGAAATGCCTACCACAGAAGCATAAAAAACCCTTGGCAACATTCCAGAAGAAATCCACCCTGCATGATGTGTCCCAGCAAATGCTCAGCAGCATTCTGCGGAGCTGCCAGCTCACTGTGCACCTGAACAAGATCTGGAAAGAACAAAAGAAAAACCGACAGACATTTTCCTTTTTGCTAGTCTGCTGAAGTAGCCCTCAGCTCATTTTAGTAAACTCCCCAAGCTTGGAAAAATGAGCAAGGGTATGGCTCACTTACAAACCCTGCCCTGGACTCCGGGGTTCACTTTGTTTTACTACCTTTGATTCCCTGAAATTCAAGTATAATTATATTGTTTGTCTTTTCAACCAATAAAATGTGCATTAGCATTTGGTTCACTTTGGAGTGTATTTGTTTAGATGAATGTGTTCTTTCAAACGACAAGTTAGGGCTTTCATAATGAGAACACTTTAGATTATACAAAACTCTTAATGTAATATTAAAAAGAGGGAGGCTGGAGGGACAGACCTCTTTGAAACGTTTCAAAAGTGTGTTCATAATTGGCTAAAGCTATTATTTCTCTAGATATTTATGCAAGAATTTCACTAAGCACAGAAGTAAAGACTTTAAAATGACATCCATTACCCTTCTATAAAGTGAAATAGATGTACATTTTTCATATTTTATGTGTCTTTGCTACTTTTTCTCAGGACAACCATTTCCTACTTAAAACATAAAATGGTTGACATTTTACAGGTCTATTAAACCATGGTCATACATTTGGCCCCAATTTTCTCCTTGAGCATGGGGGGAGGAAGGGTTGGGCTGGGCTGGTACAGGGTGTGTAGTCAAAGCCTGTTTGACCTTAAATGCCCTGTAGAGGAAGAGGAGGATGGTTGGGAAGGTAAAATGTTCTCCTTTCAGTGTTGTAGGACAAATGCATAACTCTGAAACAGAACCCTCAGGAGAGAAGCTCTAGATCCAACTGCCAGGCCCAGGAGAGAACTTACACTCTGGGGAAAAGGCTGAAGGCGCTAGAACTTGCCTGCACCGGCCCTCCCATCACCAGGCTGCCAGCCTGTTTTGTACAGGCCTTTTCTGGTTCCCTGGGGCCAGCGGCAGGGACACTTGCAGTAGTGAACTGGCCAGGCGTGGGCTCGAGGTTTAAAATGTAGATTTTGGATGAAATCACAGAGACACCCCGACAAGAGTGAAGGGGAAAGATTCATCCCACAATTTTAATGGCTAAATATAAACACTTAAAATATGCCATGCTGGCTGTAACATTCTTTTGCCATTTCTTCATTTTTTACTATGCTGTAAGCCCCCCAAAATGGAAGAGACCCAGCTCTCTGGACCTCTAAAAGATCCTGGCTACCAGGAAGTCATGTGGTCTATTAGAAGAGGTCAGGATATTTACAAAATCCTCAACTGCTTTCTTCAGAAGAAGGCTGGGCCTCCAGACTCCCAGTCACCAGAGTAATTTCCAAATACAAAACCAGCAGAAAACCAATCAGACTAAAGATCCCTTCGACTGGCTCCCCCATCCTGGTCTCTCCCTCCCTGAACAATAATCACAATCATGAGTTCAGTGTGTTTCCTTCCAGATCTTCAAAAAGAAGCACACATACACATACATGCACATACATTTAAAAATAAATGTTACTATATGTGGGGTTTTTTACATGTTTGGTATAATACTGTACATATCCTAAAACTTGCTTTATTCATGAAACAATAACTTTGAGACCTCTCCATGTGGCTACACATGGATTTAGTCCATTACTAAATCTGGACTGCTGAATAGTATTCCGTCATTTGAAACCAACACCTTTATTTAACCATTCCCTTACTGATGGGCATTGAATATTTGCCAGTTGATGATCTAGGGTATTCTTCTAGTCCATTTAATCTTTCCCTCCTCAGAAGTCTGATTGCATTTCATTGCTCCCTTAGTTGTTTCATAGAGGTGAGGTCTGTCTCCCTGACCAGAAGGGAAACTTCCAGACCTCCACATCCAGCATCTAACATGGATTACATAATAATTTCTGGAGGGAATGAACTTTGGGTTTTTGACTTTCTCATAGATTAATGGTAGCTTTGGACTCAACAGAGCCTCAATAAATTCTATTTATTTATGTATTTCCTTCCCTTTACTTTAAAAGAGAAGTTTTGTATTTTCAAATCAGGTTCAACTAAAATCTACCGCCTTTCCCAAGATTTTTGGCAGTCGACTCCTCCTTAAAATGCTCCACATCCTGACACGAGTGACATAATGAAGGTTGTATCTTTTAAAGATGAGTATGCATGCGTGTGTGTGTGTGAGAGTGAGAGAGAGAGAGAGAGAGAGAGAGAGAGAGAGAGAGAGAGAGAGAGAGAGGAAGGGAGAAGGAGGAGGAGGCGAAAGGAGGAAAAGGGTGAATGGCGCCAAACCCCGCCTTAGGGTGTGGCTCTGTGGCCCCTGCCGGCCTGGAGGCTAAGCCAGGCACAAAGGACTTATTCTCTTTGCAAATGAAAACTGGAAAACAAGCACTTTTCCTTCTCTTTTTTAAAAAAAACGTTTCACCCTGCCACTTTTACTTTACACTTTTAGGTTGCTGGTGTCCAAATCAGTTTTCATTTCTTTCCCTGGAAACTTTACTCTCTAACACTTCCGGCTTCCTGGAAAAAACAAAAATGTCCTTTCTAGGGACAAAGAGGAAAGTGCAAAGTCTACCCATCCACTCACCAGAGACCCAGACCCTTCGACCCGCCCCTGGATTACGTCGTTAAGAGCTGGTCTGAAATCATGCGAACCTTGCCTTGCGGAAGAGACTGAAGCGCCACGTTGTGTTGGAGGAAGCAGACATACGGAAGTGCTAGGAGAGCTGCAGGAGTGAACAGGCATTTGAGGACCTCTCTGTGTTTGTGCTATGCCATTTTTTTCATCTTTTGAAACTATTTTAGTTTTTTCCTAGTCCGAGACACCCGCAGCGGCAGTTCTTGGCTTTTTAAAGTCAGATTCCTTTGCTCCGGCCAGCAGCCCCCACGTGCAAGTCTACCCACACACATGCAGTCCGCAAGGGATTTCAAGGACTTCACAATCTTCTGAGACGTAGAGAGCCCAGGCTAAGAAGTTCTGAACTAAGGTGGGATTGCCAAGAATCCAGATGTTTGCAGGAACAGTAAACCTGACAGGTGCTATAAACAATCCCAGTAGCTGCAAAATAAATCTAATCTTCATATTTAGGTGTTGGAAAAAGAGCTGCTGGTCCAGGGCTGGTCTTTTCAGACACGCTCATATACCTATTGCAGTGATATGGTTTGGACACTTGTCCTCTGAAAATCTCATGTTGAAATTTGATCCCCAAGATTGGAGATGGGGCCTGGTGGGAGGTGTTTTGAGCATAGGGGTGGGTCCCTCATGAATGGCTTGGTGCCATCATTGTCATAATGAGTGATTTCTCTTAGTTCCCAGTGAGATCAGGCTGTTAAACAAAGCTTGGCACCTTCCCCCTCTCTCTTGCCTCCCTTGTCACCATGTGATCTGCACCCTCTAGCTCCCCTTTGCCTTTTGTCATGTGGAAGCTCCCTGAAGCCCTCACCAGAGCAGATGCTGGCACTGTGCTTCTTGTATAGTCTGTAGAACTCCAAGCCAAATAGACCTCTTTGTAAACTAGCCAGCCTCAGATATTCCTTCACAGCAACACAAAAGGGATTAAGACAATATATCATCACTATACCATCAGCTTTGAATACAAAGAATAACTGTGTCTGGAAGATCAATGCTGGATGAGGCACAAGACTGATAATGAGATTTTCTCATCAAAATATTTATACTGGTTACAATTGTATACACTGGCAATAAGTGAAGAAATGATCTTGCCCATCAGAGCCCCTTACCTCAAGTTTTCATCACATGCTTTGCATCATTTCTTTCCATAGCTCCTCTATCCTCAACGTCATTCTTAACCCTTCTTCAACTTCAAAGATTTCTACATATGTCATCTTCCTTAGCTCTAATCTATTTCAAACCCTTGGCTATTCCAGAAAACATGTAGTCATAAGATTGCTGTCATCATAGTAACTTTTACCATTTACAGAATGACTGCTACATGCCAGCTATGCATGTAGCACTTAAAATGTACAAAGTGCATGTATTAAATCTTTACAGTAATGATGCTATGTAGACAGTAGTAATTCCATTTTAAAGAGAAGAAACCTAAGGCTCAGAGATAAGTAATTTGCTAGAGGTTACAGGGCAAGGAACTGGCAGAACTGGGTTCAACCTTAATTTCATTTGACTGCAAACTCTCCATCTCTGTCCTGACAGCTGCTGCCAAAGTCCCATTTTTCTAGATGATTCTTAAAATTATAGAATTCTCAGTTTATATGTGTTTTTAGCCTTCTTTGGCTCATAGAATATTTGAGCAGAAAAGGATCTTAGAGACAATCTTGTCTGACTCTTACACTTTACAAATAAGGAAACTGAGACTAAGCTGGGGTAGGTAACTGGTCCAGTTGAGGCCTTCTCTTTTCTGGTTCTGAAGGAGTAGGAACCACATCCGTTTGGGAGGTAATTTCATGCTACCCCTAGCATAGCTCTAAGTGTTCCAAAAGTCTCTATGCAAGGCTGGGCTCACACCTGTAATCCTAGCACTTTGGGAGGCCAAGGCAGGAGGATGGATGGGCCAGGAGTTTGAAACCAGCCTGAGCAACATAGCAAGACTCTGTCTCTACAAAAAATAGAAAAATTAGCCAGGTTGGTGGCATGCACCTGCAGTCCAAGCTACTCAGGAGGCTGAGGCAGGAGGATCGCTTGAGCCCAGGCATTTGAGGTTACAGTGAGCGATGATGATGTCACTTCACTCTAACTCAGGCAATAGAGTAAGACTCTGTCTCAAAAACAAAACAACAGTCTCTATGCAAATATTTGATGACTTTCCAAAGGAAGCAGAAACTTAAGTCCAGAATACTTGAATGACCTGAGCAAAAGAGAGCCAGACTCAGATGGCATTTACCTCAAAGGGAATGGAGCGATCCAAAATGTGTCCTACCCCACACTCCCCAGGGGAAGCCAAGGATGTCACCTAGTCCATGAAACTAGCACAACAATGAAAACAAGGCATGTAAAATCACAGCAAAGGAGGTCCAAGAAACCAACATCTGCATCCTGAAGCCACTTCTAAGGACAGCAATGACATGCAGCCTAGTAGGCAGATAACTTCAAAGCCCTGTAGTAGTAGCTGAAATGAGGAGGAAAAGGACAATTGAGTTATTGATAGCTTGCCTTTATGTTTGTTATCAAGCTAGAATAACAAATGATTGCCATATTTCAAGTGTGTTTTAAAAATCCTGAATCAGATAACAATTATGCCTTGCATTGTCCTTGGAAATGCAAAGATAGAAAAGGAAGAAATTATCTGAGAGCAATAAACCAGGGAAACAGGGTCTAGGTGGCGGTGTGGGCTGCAGATCACTATAACTGATGCTTATGAACATTTACTATATGACAATAGTTGACAAGCCCTATTAAAAACACAAAGTTAAACACAGTTTCAATCTCTGTCCAGGAAAGAGATATAATAATAGAATAAGAGAATAAAGAATATAACTAATTGGCATTTTTATTGTCTAAAGAAAGCATTTTATGCTTTTGACATTAATTTTTTTCACTTCATTATGTTGTTAGGGAACATCTAAAATGCAAAGTACTGTACTTAATATATCACATGTAACAAAGATGGACACATAGGGTGGGTCAAAGGCTTGGGCTTGGGTTTGCCCAAATTAGCATTAATTGATTCTCTCAACAGCTCCAAGCTTCCCTGAGCTATTCTGTAAATAAGTATGGTTACAGAGTGATATAAAAATATCCAATATAAGCATATATATATTTATACACATACATATATGTATATATGCACATATGTATGTATGTGTGTGTATATATATATAAAATATATTGAGAACATTGGCTATATCCAGGTACTGAACCTACTGTCCCACTGAATAAGTCAGTTCACTGGGCTCTCAGAGTTCAGATCCTGCTTGCTCAATCTGTGAACACGTACTCATTTAACTTGCCTTCTAAAGTAACACCACACCCTGGATATGATGCAAAACCCAGCATTACAAGATAAGCTCTGTCTCAAGTTTCTGCTCATTATAGTGCCTGAAGTATTTGCTCATATGCTCAGTGACTGCAGCAGAAGTAAACAGTCAGGCCAGTATCATAGGGACACCTGTGTTACAAAATCGCCTTTCTCATATTGTGAAAGCAATGAATGAAGTTCAGCAGGACTCCGGTAAGAATGCCGATCCAGCCCAGATCGCATTGGTCAAACAGGGCTTCAACCGCATCACCTCCTTCCCCGACCCACCCAGGTCAGCCCACTTTCCTCCAGCGTTAGATCCAAGCCCCAAGTTGTGGGCCTCAGCCACAGCAACTCACTCCTGCTAATCTCCTGTCTGCGCCCTCCTTCAGCGAACTTAACCTCAATTTCTCCCGATTTGCGAGGCCCTCACATCTCCAACAAGGTCTTTGCACAATGCATTTAATGTGCCTGGACATTTTATCTTTAAACTGTTCAAAAGTCACTTCTTTTATGACTCCCTCTCTAATTATACAGAACACAGTGCCCTGGACAAGAGGCTCTAGTACAGCTTTGCACTTCAGTTAGGTTCCCTTTTTAATATCTCTCTCCTACCCCAACACACATACTAAGATGTGATATAGCTGAGTGATTAAGAGCAAGAACTTGGAGAGCCAGATGGCAAGGGTTTGAATCCTGGATCCACCAGGTGCTAACTGTGCCTTGGTTTCCTTACCTGTAATAGATAGATGGATAGAGAGATAACCAAAGTGCTTAGCCTGGTATGCAATAAATGCTACATATGTGCAAGCATGATAGATGTGATGATGGTGGTCTCTACCTGCCTCCGGGCTCAGCAGACGGCAGGAGCTGCAGCTGCCCCGCAAGAGCCAGCGACGGCATGCCTGGCAGGGCTGCAGCTGTGCCGCACTGGCCGGTGACCCCACACAGGGACCTGGCCTGCTGTGACCAGCTCTTCCCATTTTCAAGAGAAGGCAAAACCAGACACCTGGGTTTTAAATTGCTGGTTTACGTTTTTAAAAATTAGTGTTCAAGCCAAAGAGAGCGTGTCTAGAGATAGATTTAGCCCTTAAGTCACCAGTTTATGACCTCTGACATGTGTGAGTCTGCAATGTATGTGTGTTCTATTTTTCTGTGTTTATTTCCTACACTTCTTCCTCATTTGAATATACTAGGGACAGTAGAAAGCACACAGAAGCTACTCAGTTAAGACCAGTTGACCAATGAACTTGTTTGTTAATGAACAAACACCAGGGGAACTTTGTGAAAGGAAACAATGAATAACTGAGAGTCAGCCACACTCAGTGCCGCTCTTAACATGCGTCTTAAAGTTTTTCTTAAAGTTCAGGTCAACAAACCAGGCTGTGGGGCACAACCCTGAACCAGACGCGGTCTCTAAGCTCGAGGGACTCAGAGACTTGTGGGAGACACACAGATGCAGACAACTGCAGTGTTCATGAAACACTTTGACACACCTGATCTCATTTCACATCACGAGAACCCACTGCAGTAGGCACCACACATGATTTGATACCAATAGAAGAGAAACTGAGGCACAGGGAGGGTAAGTGACTAGTCCAAGGTCCCCCCCTAGTGAGAGGAGCCGTAACAAAACCCAGTTCGGGGACGCCAAGCACAGGGCTCCTTCCACTGCACGCTCTTGTCCCAACATAGTCTGCCTGTTTCCCGGTGCCTGCGACACCAGCCCCGCCAGGCTTAGTCAGCGGGTTCACGCGCAGGCAGTGGGAAGGAACCATCGATAGCACCACGGAATGCAGGCTTTAAAAACCCCGAGAATGGCTTCGAAACTTTTTTTTATTCTCACTAATTATAATTTCCCTTCTACAAGGAAAATAAAACCTTGAAGGCCACTTTCAAGAAAACATAATGCCATTTTGAAAAGGTTAATAGAACAAGGTAATGAAGGGAAACAAACAAACTCACTGCTTCAGAAAATCAAAGTTAAGAATAGGCAGCATGAGTGGGCACACACCGTGACCGAGCCATCCGAGTGACAAGGCACACTGGGCAGTGACAAAGTGCTGTTGACTAGAAAAGGGAGGCATACTAATTTTAAGCTTAGCATATATTATCACTATTTGTTCTCTAATTTTTAAAGCACATAGAAAAAATTGGTGTTATGGAAAACATTGATTTAAAAGTATAGTGTTTTACAAAAAAAAATAGCTGACTTGTTAAATTTGTGAAGTCTGTGGTTGATCAGAAGATTTGTAAATTATAAAAACACACTGTTAGCACGTTTGTCAATATTAATGCTTTGGCATGTTTAGTAAAGGAAAATGGGAGAATTGGCATGCAGTTTAGAAGGATTGTGTAGCAGAGTTCGGAACTGTAATTTGGGGGAGAGGATGGGCAAAGTGTCGGCCTTGTCATACACAGCACGAATTGCAAGTTCTTAGCTAGATGAACAATAGCTGAAGTGGCACATCAAACACAAGGTGACATGCAACAGCTGTGAGGACATTTTATCACCCATTCATTCACTCATCCAACACACAGGTACCGAGGGCCTGCAGAGCAGGCATTCACACACCGTCCTTAGGGATGCAGACAGAGCAGGGAACAAAAACCTCTGCCCTCACCAAGCTCTGGTAAATTAAAGATGGAGGCTCTCATCCAAGTCAGCTGTCCTGAAGGCAACCGTGTTTACACAGCACTCAGGTGCCGCAGACCTCCACGCAGACACTGGGCTCTACACAGAGTGGCCTGGCGTGGGAGCGGTAGGCAGGGGAGGAGCAGACACGAGCTACAACTGCCACAACACAGGGAGGAGGCTCAGAGCCCCTCTTTCCAAGGATGAAGGGTGGGCCTGCCTGTCCCTCTCTGCCGAAGTGGCCGCGCACCTCCTTAGTCTGACAGAGGGTCCTCTTCTCTTCTAAGAATGGCTTTAAGGAGCAGCTGGGGTAAGAAGAAGAAAAACAAAAGGCATAGAAGCCACAAAAGCTGTTAGCCAAAGTGAATTAAAAAGAAAAAAGGAAGAAGGGTTTTAAAGACCTATACAGGCATTTATTCAGCCAATATTTATTAAATCCTCACTCTATATAACACATAACCAAGGCCCTGCTCTAGGTACTGGGGAAATAGTGGGAAGGAGGAAAGACATGGCTCCTGCTCTCATGTCTCTTACGTCCTGGAGTCAGACATCAAACAGCTAGTCATTTATTTAGAAGTGGGACAGCTTCTAGGAAGGAAAACTATTGGAGGCTTTATGAGCTATGAAAGAGCAAATTAACCTAGTGCCAAAGATACCAGAAACCCCTTTAAACAGTCCCACTTGTCTTCTCTGTGTGTGTGTGTGTGTGTGTCTTTCTCTCTCTGACACACACACACACACGCGTGCACATACGCACACACCCGTACACAGGCACACACTGCCATGACATGATCAGGCACCCACTATCTTCCTCCTTCCAGGAGACGGCTTTGGAGCTGGAAATGCTACGGATACCCCTCCTTCTGGGGTTCAGGCCAACAGGCTGTGGCCCCGGCAAGGCCCGTGGCCAATATTCCTACACTGAGCTAAGATGCAGCTGGGTCTAGAGGAAAAAAGAAAGACTATTACTTCTTCAGATGTCCTCTAGGTCTTGGAGTTTATGGTATTAATGCTTGTCCCTGTTGGTGCTGAACCAGAGTGTGCAGACCTCCACTATGAGCTGGAAGGAGAGCACAGTGCCAACGAAGAGACAGCTTCGCCCCGGACCGTGCGCTGATGCGGCAGCTCAGGCGCAGGCACCGAAGGTAAGAGAAACTACACAAACACAGAAGATGTAAAAGCGGAAATTGAAAAATTAAAACTTAGAGTCCACATACACTGAACTTTGGCTATCAAATTATATTAATCAGTAATGTCAAATTGAAAAAAGCATATGAAAAACAAGTAAGGCACATTATTTTGGCATTGAGCCAGGCAAATTTTGTCACTTTTTAGTTATATAATACGGTATGGTTGTGGTGGGTAAAATTAGAAAATGTAGACAAGCACATAGAAGATGAAAATACAGTTGACCCTTGAACAACGTGGGGATTGGCGGTATCAACCTCCCTCGAAGTCGAAATTCCACATAAAACTTTCGGCTCTCCCACACTTAACTACTAACAGCCTACTGCTGACTAGAGGCCTTACTGATAACGTAACATAGCAGTTGGTTAACACACATTTTGTGTGTTACATGGATTATATCTGTATTCGTATAATAAAGTAAGCAGAGAAAAGAAAGTGTTAATAAGAAAATCATAAGGAAGAGAAAATCTGTTTACTATTCATTAAGTGGAAGTGGATCATCATAGAAGTCTTCATCCTCACCCTCTTCACGTTGAGCAGGCTGAGGAGGAGGAAGAGGAGGGGTGGGTCTTGCTGCGTATAAGTGGACCCACACAGTTCAAACCTGTGTTGTTCAAGAGTCAACTGTGCAGCCCTTTTTAATAAGTACCTTGCATTGAATGACTACAGCAAAATGTATTTAACTGATTTCCTATTATTGGAAATTGATGATATTTCCAATCTTTTAACACAAATGTCTCAATGAAACTTTTATGTATACATTTCTGCACACATCTCTCATTATTTTCTGCTGATAAACTCTTAGAAGTGGAATTTCTAAGTAGAACAGTACTCAGATGTTTAAAAACAGAACTAAAGCTATATTTTGGCTATAGCCAAATTCAAAGTCACTTTAAATTCTTTCTTAAGATACTTATAGCATCTTCAAACTTAGTAAGCATTCAGAAACTGAAAGAGAACAGTCTTTATTTCCATATCAAAGTCAATAATAATATTACATATATATAATTTCAGGAGTCTGACATTTCTTAAAACCTCACTAAATACTGACAGACAGAAATACCATATGGTTATATTAATAGATGCTTCTCAGAGAGCAAGCCTGTTTCCAATTGCAATACAACAAATATGTTAACTTATTATTTCATTTCTGAATTTAAAATGCTGAACAAAAAAAAATCATGCTGACTATACACAGTATTTCTAAATGTACACAATTGCGCTACATAGAATAGCAGAAGGGCACAGGACTGAAACATTTATTTCTTTCTTTGGTTATGGGCAAAGCCACATCTCTCTGGGTCTCAGTTCTGAGGGGAAAGACACAAGAGCTAGGGTTTCCAGACTTTGCGGATTTAACAGAATAATTACACTAAAAAAAATGAAGAAGCAACTAACAACTAATACAGGGTTGCCAAGGAAATAAAAGCAATAAAACACCATCTATTAGCATATCATTCACAAATAACCTTAAAACGGGAAAAGGGCAACATAATCTCTGAATAAGAAACTATCAGCTAAATTGAATGTATTTAACTTGATTTTTTTATCTGCTGCATTGCTCATGTTTTTCTCTTTTTGGTCTGGAGTGTGAAAACTGTGTTGCAAACTTGCATCGTCCACTGACTCTTCATTGAAAACAACTTCTCTAGATAACTCTAAATCCTTTCCAGGTCTAAAATGCTGTGATTTGGTGATTCCAAATTTTAATTCAAGCTCTATATGAAGAAGTCATTTGCAAGGGCTTTTAAAATTCAGCCTCTCTTACTTCTTTGAGGCTGCCAATGAGTGGATCCCACAAAGAGGGTGTGGGCACTTACTGAGGGAGGGTCTCCTGTGGCCAGGCACTGGGCTGTGCAACAGGACAGAGACACAAAGCACAGCCTCCACCATCAGGGTGCTCTCACCTGGGAAGAAACAGGAGACCAAAATAAAGTCACAGGAGGGCACAACAAGTAAGAGTTTACAGGAGGTATTCTTGAGTGCTCCAAGCATTTAGGAGCAGCTCTCTACCCAGACAGGCTGGAGAAAGCCTGTGAACCAGATCTTTTGGATAAGGTGACACTTACTCAGAGTCTTGAGGGACGAGTGTTAGGTGGCCGAGGATGCCATTGCTGGCCGTCAGCCGCCTGTGTGACGCTCACGTGTATCAGAAATCGTGGAGAATGCCAGGAACCCCACATCCCAGCGCATTCCCATGAGGACAAAGTCTGTGGGTCGGAGAATTGCCGAAGACACTGGAGAGGCAGGCGAGTTGCCAGATCAAGGCAAACCTGCAGTTCCACATTAAGGAGTCTGGACTTAATCCCCAGCACAGTGGGATGTCACTGAGCCATTTTAGTCAAGGGAGGAAACTGAGACTCATCTCACCATTTGCCTCTTCCTCCAGCTCAAATTTTACAATAGAGTTTTCTAGTTGAAAAGAATCTCAAGGTCAGGAATTTCTACGTTATCTTTTTTTTTTTTTAAGAATAAAAGTAATGCAGTAAAAACTTGTAAAAACAAATTCAAACAGTATAGAAGTACATAAAATTAAAAGGGGACAATTTCAATCCCCTCAACCAAATCCTAATCCCCCGAGTCAATCCCCATTACGAGTTTCATGTAAATCCACGTATATTTTTCCTAAGCAGATACAAATATATGCAAAACATTTATAGATCATACAAAGTGTTTTGTGAGTTCTCTGACAGAGAATGTACCACACTACAGATGCTGGTCTGCAGCTTGCCTTTTTCACTTAACGTGCCATCGCTACACATCGATCTCATTCTTTTCACTACGTAGTATTCCACACTATAAGATGGGTACATTTGAAAATTAATTGAACCATTTCCATGTTGGCCGTCATTTAAGCAGTTCCCAGTTTTCTAGTTGTTGCTGCAATGAACATCCTTGACTACTTGCACACGTATATTTGGTTTTCTAAAGAATGGTTTCTTAGGATTGGAATTACTAGGTTAAAGGATCTAGGTATTTAAAATTTTGAACCCTACTGCCAATTTGCTCCCTAAAAAGTCGTTCCATCTGTTCCATCTGTTCATCCAGAGTATACAAGTGCTCATCTCCCCGACAATGGCCAAAGTGGAGTATTATCAAGCCTTTGAGTCTTTGCCAATCCTGTGGATGAAAAAAGGTCATCTCGTAGTTGGTTCAGTTGGCATTTTTTTTTTCTGATTGTTTGTGAACTTGACCTCTTTTCCCATATTTACTGGCTACATGTATTTTGCCTGTGAATTGCCTTTTTATGAACGTTACTGTTCAAAGATTCTTAATCCGTGGTCCCAGGGATTTCACATGATAAGAAATTTTTTTGTGTCTATTGGATGTGCATCATTTAAGAACCACTGGTCTTAAAGTTTTTTGTGGCCAAGAGGAGTACATGGAAAGAAAGAAGCAGGCCTAGAAGGAAGGGTGTGAAAGAGATAGGCAGGGTGCTGTGATTCCACACCAGCGTGCACACATGCATACACCTTCAGCGTCTCTCCCTCAGCCGCACCTGGCCTTCCCAGCAGCGCTGCTCATTCTCCCCGCCAGGGTCCACCAGCCAGAGGCAGGCTCCTGGATCTAATGTAGATTAGGCTCATGTCTTTAAAAACATTTTTACACATATCACAGGAAATGATAACAAACAACTCAAGATGTTTCTTTATTTATATTCTGGTGTACAGACATATTTGAAAACCTGATACATACAAGCCGTAACTTATTTATTTGAAATCAGAACAGCCATTAACTTTAATTTTATCTCCTAAATATGTCTCTAATCTGCTCGCCTCTCTTCATCTTCACTCCAACCAGCACGTCCAGCTGTGACCACCGCAGCAGCCTCCTAGCCTGCCTCCCTGTGTGCTCTCTGCCCTTCCTTCCATCCACTATGTCTATATTTTTATGTCTATATTTATAAAGGATATTGGTTTCTAGTTGTTGTTTTTCTTTTTTACTCTTGTAATATGTCAGATTTTTATATCAAGGTGGTGCTAGCCTCATAATGAGTTGGAAAGTATTTCATCCTCCTATTTTCTAAAAGAGTCTGTGAAACATTGGTATATTTCTATCTTAAATCTTTGATAGAATTCGTAAGTGAAGTCATCTGGACCTGAAGTTTTCTTTGCGGGAAGTTTTGAAATTACACATTTAATTTCTTAAGTAAATATTCAGGTTTCTATTCTTCAGTTATTTTTGGTAAGTTGTTTTTTCTTTTTTTTTTTTTTTTTTTTTGAGACAGAGTCTTATTCTGTTGCCCGGGCTAGACTGAGTGTCGTGGCGTCAGCTTAGCTCACAGCAACCTCAAACTCCTGGGCTCAAGCAATCCTCCTGCCTCAGCCTCCCAAGTAGTTGGGACTACAGGCACGCGCCACCATGCCCAGCTAATTTTTTCTATATATATCTTTAGTTGGCCAATTAATTTCTTTCTTTCTATTTATAGTAGAGACGGTGGGGGGGGTCTCACTCTTGCTCAGGCTGGTTTCCAACTGCTGACCTTTAGCGATCCGCCCGCCTCGGCCTCCCAGAGTGCTAGGATTACAGGCGTGAGCCACCGTGCCCGGCCGTCCCTGTTTTTAAACTGCTCTAATTCCTTAAACCTGTAGAGGCTTTCCAATGAACAGGAGAGGTAGAGTTCTCGTTATTGCAGAGCTGGCAGCCAAAGCACCCTCAGGTTAGATGATACAAATGGAGGCGGGTGGATCTACACCTGAGGAATAGGTGGTCACAAGCTGTCAATGGCAATGCTAAATGCAAGAGGAAACCTGTCAAGAATAATTGAGTATAATTAAGGCATGACTTTAGGAATGTCTTTGTAAGTCTAGCTTATATAAAGAAAATTACCTTGGCTTGAAATTTGTTGAAATTAGACTCGAGTAGGTTAGATAAAAATATGTTTGAGATAAATAAATGTGTTCCAAGATTTTCAAAGCTACATTAATATAGTAGGATTCAACCTATCCACAAACATTATTCATGTGCCACAGGCAAGGGGGCTGAGATCTACTCTTTTTTTTGTTTGTTTTTTTAGATAGAGTCTCACTCTGTCACCCAGGCTGGAGTGCAGTGGTGCAAACATAGCTCACTGCAGCCTCAAACTCCTGGACTCCAGTGATCCTCCCACCTCTTCCTCTGGAGTAGCTGGGATTATAGGAGCCAC